>CAUYLG010068626.1:0-34482 GCA_963573385.1 Cacajao melanocephalus | reverse complement strand
TAAGGCACCCCTCTGAAGCACCAATACTGCAGGGGTAGACACATTGATGACCCCCTACAATGGCCCTTTTGCAAAGCACATTCAGCAAGACCAGGTCAGAATAGGGATTCAAAGAGTACAGCTCAGTATTTCTTACATAGGCTGTTTAAAAATAGAATTCAGCAAACTGACGCAAGAACAGAAAATCAAACACCGTATATTCTCACTCATAGGTGGGTGTTGAACAATGAGAACACATGGACACAGGGAGGGGAGCATCACACACTGGGGTTTGTCGGGGGGAAATAGGGGAGGGACAGCGGGGGGTGGGGAGTTGGGGAGAGATGGCATGGGGAGAAATGCCAGATATAGGTGATGGGGAGGAAGGCAGCAAATCACACTGCCATGTGTGTACCTATGCAACAATCTTGCATGTTCTTCACATGTATCCCAAAACCTAAAATGCAATAAAAAATCCTAAAATAAATAAATAAAAATAGAATTTTCTTAAATGAAATTGATAGACAACTGACCAATCTTTGATAGAAGTTGTATCTCCAGAAAACACAGGAAGGCAAGGTACTGATACAGACACTGATAAGAAATGAACTACAAAGTTGGCTTAGCTTCCTACAGAGAAATCCTCCAAAAGCCAGCCTCAGGTGTTGTTCCTGAAGAACACCTATCTTAGGATAGGTGTCTCAATCAGTAAATGCATTAACCAAAAAATTTACATCACTTCCAAACAGCGTTAACAAAGGGAGGCTCAACATGTTTGCTCATAATAATCGGGATGTTCTCTGAACCAGCGAACAATTTATATCGCAGCATTTTTCATTTTTTAACCAAAAAAATGTTTTAATTATATTGATTTTTCTGTTATTGTTTATTGACTGTATTACATATTGTGAGGAACCATATAAATATATTATTGAACTTGAGTAGAATAGGAATAGATAGTCTTCAGAAAGTCTGGTCACAGAGAAATATTGCTCAGGTCATTATATCACAGAATGCAGGGCAAGTATGATTTTAGGCCAGAAAACCACTGTTTGGGGTTTCACCTTGGAAAGTTGGGGAATTTTAAGCAAGACATTTTGGAGTTGTGTGTATGAGAAGAATGTTTTGTGCATGTGTACTGGGGGACCAAGGGTGGACTGTACGTTTCTATACAATAATACCTAGTAATACCAATACCTTTCTAAGAACTTGCATTACCCAATTTATCCATTGGTGGCAGCAGTAAAGCTATTGCTCCCCAAAACCTGGACACAGTTAATCCCTCTGTGGGTACACACCTTCCCCAACCTGAGTTAATCAAATCCCTGCCTGGGAATTTTGGAGCTGGTACCGTAAGAGAAATCAGATTCTTTCTGGGTGGCTAAATTTATTCATATTACGAAAAACTTGGAAATTCCGGGGGCTGTATTTTATATAGTCCAGAGACCATAAAAATGTTGGAAGTTGATTTGCAGAGACATTAGAATGAAGTAGATGGACAGAAATGAACCCAGTGAAATAAAATGAGTTTAAGTAATATTAATCTCTCTTGCTCCAGTTTCTTTCTGGGGTCCAGTTAAATCCTTAGGTTCCAAGGAAGAACCTGGTATCATGGTGATAATTTCTTTTTGATGCTTAAGCTAGTTTGAGCTAAGTTTCTAATGGTTATCAGTGAAATAAATATAAAGTTGCAACATTTTCAAATTAAGCTTTTTTCCTCTTGAAACCCGCGTTATATAATATACATTGGAAAAATGCTAAGTTGAATTTATGCTGCTTTTGGCAAAAACACTACTATTTAAGAAATACTGTTTATGTCCCATAATGTTTGGCAGTGAGAATGAGACTAAGAGATCTGTAAGTTTCATTGTACCACTTTTTTTTTTATGTTTTCTATCTCAATCTGTGCCTTAAATGAGCAATTTTTAATGAGATATTTACAGTCATAGCATGGAATGCATTATTCCTAATGTTTATCAAAGAAAAATTATTCTAGGCATCATGACATGACAACAGTGGTAAGGATATATAACTTGTCTATAGAAATGCCTCACGCTACTGTACAGTTGCCTTAAGTTATTTGACAAAAAATTGTCAAGTCATTTTTAGTGTGATAATAAAAAATGAAAGAAAGTTCATTAGAACAACCCTGATTCTATCCTTGGACCTCAATGGAGGCTTGTGTTTCAGAACTTTGGAGGATCTATTTTTCTCTCATTGCTCAAGTATTCATTTTAGATACCTATTACTTCCCAGCCCCATATGACTTGGCTCTCTAAGGCGGATGAAGCAGGCTCCCACTGATGTGGAATATTCTTAAGAGCTGAGGCTTGAGGGATAAGGAAAGGGTCCCACTTGTGAGTTATAATCTTACTCTTCAAGTGATATGCATGAACTACAGGGCACAGTTTGTATCAGAACTACACTGACTGCAAAGCTTTGGTTTGGCCAATCCTATGTATTTGCTTTGCTATATTCCCAAGTTTCTCTTTTAAATGTGTGTTTGTTTATTCCAGCCTAGGATGTGAGGGAAGAGCAACTCCAGATTTTAATGTATAATTCTACTTAGCCCTAATTGTATTAATGGCAGTGTCCTACATTTCTGCCTTTGTTTTTCACAATTTTTTGGTGTTTAACCTGAAATATAATAAACGGTCATAGAACATTAAAGCTAATAGAGTCCTTAATGATTATTGAGCATACCCTGCACCCCGCCTGCATCACTTTACAGAGAACATGACTGAGTTTCAAGAAGATGAATCAATTTGCCCAGGGATACACTTAGTTATCAATGGAAGTGGGGTTTTATGCCCTGGGCTCCTCAGTTTAGAATTACTGCCTTTTTATGGCACCAAGTTTATGGTAGATAGTACAGAGGGAAAGATTCCCATTTATTTTTAAACTCAGAAATCGACTATATAGTATTTTTCTGGGTAGCAAGCTTCTATCCATTGCCTTTTCCTGAAATTTTAAAGTAATTCTCATGAATTTTTCCAAGCCATGGATATCAGGCATCAAAGGAGAAAAGCAGAAATAATAGAACACAAAGCTTGCAAGCAGGTGCCTATTCCTTATATGGCGAATATTTAATTTCCAATTACTTGTTTGCAAGAAGACATCCAAAATGTCTCAGAACTAGTTAGTCTCCAATACAAAATCTTCTTCCCTTCTGCTGCTTCCAGCCAACATTTTATTTCTTCTTGTAATCACCTCTGCATTTATTAAAAAGGAAAAAAACCATCCAGGGAGAAGACTCTTGTCTTCATATTCAGTTCTTCCTATTACTGCATAGAACAAAAATGTGCATGCTGTCCCTGGGACATTATTTTCTTGTCTGTATTCTTTTTATTTGGTTAAGTTGAGGTAGCCTGTACAATTGGAGGGAAATGTTGTTCTCATGTTAAAAACAAAGAAGACATGAAGCAGTTCCCTTAGGCCAGGTTAGAAAGTCCCAAATGAACAGAATATTAAACAGTTATCTGTTATTTTCAGGACCACACATTTTCTCCATCCTCAAAAAATTGGAATAAGATATTTCCTATTTTCTCCAAAAGGCATTTAAATTAATCACACTGTCCTTATAAATCCCAGTACTGATACACCATATATTTCAATGCTGTCAGAGGATACAAAATGATAAACACTTACGGAAATGGAGCTGTAGGATTTATTGAGTGTGTTTGACTTTATTCATCAACCTCCTGAGGTTTGGAGTCAGGGAGGGTAACCACAGGACCTCCTGACAAATGTCTCTTGTTGGTATCATCACCAAGTGAGGACTGAGCTAAAGCAATGAGGAGGCTGTCAGCCTGCCCTTCATAAATACATATTGTCATTTTCCATTTTAATAAAGTATTGTTATTTCACAGGGGAAGAATAAGTTCCTATACTTCTTACTAGTAAGAATTGGTGTGTCCTACCAAATTATTTTTGCTTTTACACAATTAATCTCGGCTTACTTCCAAACTGAGTAAACAAAAAATTTCTTTCAATCAATGTTTGTATCAACCCTTGAAAGTAATCCATAGGAAAAAAAATCAACTGTCTATACTACATTAGTGCAGCAGATGAAGAGAGATGTGACTAGGCAGCAGCAGAACTCTCAAAAATAGACTTATTTCTGACCTAAATGTTGCCAGTGAAGCAGATTCCTAGATGTATCTTGGGGCTTGCAGCTGCCAGGAATGTTTTCTGGGTGGTCACAGAGCTCATTAATCACTTCTGTGTGTTCACTAGTCTGGTGGCAGGTTGACAGGCAGAAGCCTAAAGGACCGGGTAAACCTGGCAAATCTCATCATTTTATAGGTTGGCCTAAATCCCTTCAAAGCCCAAATTCCTTTGCATGGCATATGAGGCATTTCCTGATGTAACCCCAAACCCCTCCCCTACATCATCTCTGACTGTTCCCTTTGTCCTATCCTAAGCTTTAGGCTATGCTGGGCTATGCTGTTATACCTTTTAACATTCCACTCCCTTGATTGTAGTATCCTGCCTTCCTAGTCAACCTGATGAACCATACAGTTTTCAAAACTCTGTTCAAGCTCCACTCACCTTGTTGGTTACTTCCTTGTTTTAATCCTCAACTCACAGTTTTGTGACATTTTATTATTGTCTATTATTTACTATTGTAACTGTTTACTATTGTAACTGTTCTGCAAGGGCAGAAAATAACTTGTTTATGGGCTTATCTCAGCACTCAGCACAATGCCTAGCATGTGACAGGTGCTTCATAAATGTCTGAATAATAAAAGAGGGAATGAATCTAGCCAATAGATGTCTAGGTTGTGACCAATGGGGCCAAACCTATTCATACTTTTATTGTAGACCCAAACTATCAACTGAATTCAATGTTCGGTACATATGTATACATATATATACACACAGTATATATATACATATATATATATATATATGTGTGTGTGTGTGTGTGTGTGTGTGTGTGTGTGTGTGTGTGTATAGCGCCATGGACAAGTCGGATGAGTCCTAGTCAAAAAATTTCAAGAAAGGCTATCCATACCTGTGGGGTGGTGACAGCAGTGTTTAATAGTGAAGCTGTGGAGTCAGGCTGCCTGTGCTAAAAGGCTGAGTCCATCACTTCCCAGATGTGAGGCACTGGTCAATTTCTTAACCTCTGTGAGCTGCAAAATAGGGCTGAAAGAATGCAACCAGAGGAACAAAGAAAGAGGAGCTGGTACCATTCCTTCTGAAACTATTACAAAGAATCAAAAAAGAGGGACTCTTCCACAAATCATTTTATGAGGCCAGCATCATCCTGATTGCAAAACCTGACAGAGACACAACAAAAAAAGAAAAATTCAGGTCAATATCCCTGATGAACATCAATGAGAAAATCCTCAATAAAATACTAGCAAACCGAATCCAGCAGCACATCAAAAAGCTTATCCACCATGATCGACTTGGCTTCATTCCGGGGATGCAAGGCTGGTTCCATATATACAAATTAGTAAATGTAATCCATCACATAAACAGAACCTATGACCAAAACCACATGATTATCTCTGTAGATGCAGAAAAGGCCTTTAATAAAATTTAATATCCCTACATGTTAAAAACTCTCAAAAAACCAAATATTGTTAGAACATATCTCAAAATAATAGCTATTTATGACAAACCCATAGCCAATATCATACTGAATGGAAAAAAGCTGGAAGCATTCCCTTTGAAAACTGGCACAAGACAAGGATGCCCTCTCACTACTCCTATTCAACATAGTTCTGGAAGTTCTAGCCAGGGAAATCAGGCAAGAGAAAGAAAAGGTATTCAATTAGGAAGAGACGAAGTCAAATTGTCTGTTTGCAGATGATATGACTCTATATTTAGAAAACCCCATCATCTTAGCCCAAAAACTCCTTAAGCTGATAAGCAACTTCAGCAAAGTCTCAGGATGCAAAATCAATGTGCAAAAATCACAAGCATTTCTGCACACCAACAATAGATAAGCAGAGAGCCAAATCATGAATTAACTCCCATTCACAATTGCTACAAAGAGAATAAAATACCTAGGAATACGCCAAACAAGGGATGTGAAGGACATCTTCAAGGAGAACTACAAACCACTGCTCAAGGAAAAAAGACAGGACACAAATGGAAAAGCATTTCATGTCCTTGGATAGAAAGAATCAATATTGTAAAAATGTCCATACTGCACAAAGTAATTTATAGATTTAATGCTATTCCCATCAAGCTGCCATTGACTCTCTTTGCAGAATTAGAAAAAACTACTTTAAATTTCACATGAAACCGAAAAAGAGTCACATAGCCAAGACAATCCTAAGCAAAAACAAAGATGGGAGCATCATGCTACCTGACTTCAAACTTATACTACAAGGCTACCATAACCAAAACAGCATGGTACTGGTACCAAAACAGATATATAGACCAGTGGAACAGAACAGAGATCTCAGAAATAATACCACACATCTACAACCATTTTATCTTTGACAAATCTGACAAAAGCAAGCAATGGTGAAAGGATTCTCTATTTAATAAATGATGCTGGGAAAACTGGCTAACCATATTCAGACAACTGAACTGGATCCCTTCATTCTGCCTTATATAAAAATTAACTCAAGATGGATTAAAGACTTAAATGTAAAACCCCAAACTGTAAAAACTCTAGAAGAAAACCTAGGCAATATCATTCAGGACATTGGTATGGACAAAGACTTCATGACTAAAACACCAAAAGTAATTGCAACAAAAGCCAAAATTGACAAATGGGATCTGATTAAAGAGCTCCTGCACAGCAAAAGAAACTATCATCAGAGAGACCAGGCAACCTACAAAATGGGAGAAAATTTTTGCAATATTCCCATTTGACAAAGGTCTAAAATCCAGAATCTACAAGGAACTGAAACAAATTTACAAGAAGAAAACAACCTCATCAAAAAGTGGGCAAAGGATATGAGCAGACACTTCTCAAAAGAAGACATTTATGTGGCCAAAAAACATAGGAAAAAAGCTCATCATTATTGGTTATTAGAGAAATGCAAATCAAAATCACAATGAGTTACCATCTCATGTCAGTTAGAATGGCAATTATTAAAAAGTCAGGAAACAATAGATGCCGGCAATGCTGTGGAGAAACAGGAACACTTTTATGCTGTTGGTGGAAATGTAAATTAGTTCAACCATTGTGGAAGACAGTGTGGTGATTTCTCAAGGATCTAGAACCAGAAATAACATTTGACCCAGCAATCTCATTACTAGGTATATACCCAAAGGTTTATAAATTATTCTACCGTAAAGACACATGGACACGTATATTTATTGCAGTACTATTTACAATAGCAAAGACTTGGAACCAACCCAAATGCCCATCAATGATGGACTGGATAAAGAAAACGTGGCACATATATACCATAGAATACTATGCACCCATGAAAAGGAATTAGGTCATGTCCTTTGCAGGGACATGCATGAGCTGGGAGCCATCATTCTCAGATAACTAACACAGAAACAGAAAACAAACACACATTATCTCACTCATAAGTGGGACTTGAACAATGAGAATGTATGGACACGGAAGGGAACATCACACACTGGGGCCTGTTGGGGGATGGCGGACAAGGGGAGGAAGAACATTAGGACAAATACGTAATGCATGGGGGCTTAAAACCTTGATGACAAGTTGATAGGTGCAGCAAACCGCCATGGCAAATGTATATCTATGTAACAAACCTGCACACTCTGCACATGTATCCCAGAACTTAAAATAAAAATTAAAGGTAAAGTACTAAATATGGTAAGAAAATAGGGCTGAAAATAGTAACTACTTCATAGGGGTGTTGGGAAGATTGAATATGTCAATCCATGGGAAGTACTTAACCCAGAGACTGGAAGGATAGAGAGAGTATAGCCAGATAAGTCATTACACTTTTTGAGAGGTCCGTGGTAGGACCTCTAAACACATATTTAATTTCTCATGTGGATTCCAAATAGGTTCTCATTCTATTTATATGTTTCTAGAAAATAATTATCACAGTGTCCTTTAGAAGGGAAAAAAAATCCACCAACTAACAAAGATACCCGTTTGAGGAGAAATAAGAACACAGAAACATACAACAGATCTAATTTGCGAAAGAAACTTGATGTGTTAGTTTGGTTACAACAAATGTATTATATGATTTTTAAAAAAAATTGCTTAAGTATTTTTTTTGCTTAAGTAATACAACAAAAGAAAATATAATTTAATATTGTGGCTATAGGCAATTAGGAATTGGCCCTGTTGCCCTGCAGTCCTTGGGAACCCATGCTGTGTCCAGCTTTCCATTCCACCATCCTTAAAATGAGCTATCAGGGGCCTTAGAGTTCAAGATAGAATTTCAGCAATCTCATAAGCATCCAAGAAGGAAATACACTTCCCTTTTAAGGACACATTTCAGAAACTGCCACACCACTTTCCTACACTGATTATTGACCAGAACTTAGTCATTTTTACCACAGCTAGTAGCAGAAAAAATTGAGATGTGTAGTCTGTATTCAGGTGATCTACTTAACTAAAATTCAGAATTTTATTATGTAGAAGAGGAGATACTGAGGGCATTGAGCACCCTTTGTCAGAGCTGACTTTGATGTTCTTCACGTGTACTGGGGTATTATCCTTATAACTCTACGATGCTAAATACATTTCTATGAAAGAATTTTGTTTTTCTTGTTGGTAACTCATGAAGTCAAAACTGGACTTTCATATGTTTTTCCATATCTCTGTGCTTAATTTCAGGGTAACAGATATTTGTCCGTTATTTCCTGCTAAAATGAAATTCTTTCATTGCACAACCATTTTCCAGGCTAAAGGTCCAATTTCTAGATTTGAAGCAATATTTATGAGGTATTTACTCTTAACCTGAAGTCCCCAAAACCCTGGAGGATTTAAAACTGCATAAATGTAATTTTTCTTGATTAAGGGCCCTTTGTCTATGCTGTTTCCATTACCTGTAATGATTTGCTAACTTTTATTTCTAACAAACTCTTACTCATTCTTCAAAATCCATCTTCAGCTTTCCATTTTTGTGAAGTTTCCTATAATTCTCCTAGTTTGTCTTCCTCTACGCACTCCCAGAATGTTGTTTTTATCTCTAGTGTCATATTTGGTATATTGTGTTGTGAAAATGTGCATTCCTCCCCTCTCAAGTTGATTGTGAGTTTGGGCAGGCAGACAGGCACTCGGAAGCATTTGTTGAATGAATGAATGAATGAATGATTTCCTCACCTAATAGGTGGTTACTTATATACCATTATTTCAAAGAAAGTTTCTTTAATTAGCAGAAATACAGCATGGATAATAATATCAGCATACGACCTCTTCTTCTACTTCACAGAGAAAATAAAACCATCAGATAAAAAAAAAAATGTCTTCACTTTTCTGCCATCAAACCTATAAACCTGCCTGCATTCTTCTTTCTCATGTCTTCTGTTTTCTTTCCATCTTATTATTGTTCTGGAGATAATCCTCCATCTGTGTTACAGGTTCCCCATCCCAAATTTCCCCAGAAACTCACCCTATTCATCACAATTTTCTTTCTTGTTCTTTTAACTTTTTCTATTGCACTCTTCCCATCATCATTTAAACACAGGCAATTTATTTTCATATTTTAAATGAAATATCATCTTTGGACTCTAATTCCCATTTCTACTGTCGCTGTAATTTTTCTCTTTTACAAAGACTTGAGAAAGTTACCCAAGCTCACTGATTCACAAACCAGTCGCTGACTCTTCAACTCACTCCTGGCCGTGGTCCTCTCCCACTCCTTCACGTACATGGCTCCTGCAACAATCAACAGTGAGTTCTCTGTCAACTAAGCCAGTCAGCATTTTTCTAGACAGACTTCTGCTATGTGACTCCTTCAGCACCATTGAAGAGTGTAGAATACCATGTCTTCGTGACACAATCTCGACACTAGACTTCTGTATCACCAAATTTCCCCCATTTTCATTTACTTTTGGGACTTATTCTCAGATTTTCTTGCTAGATCATTTTCCTTTATCTGGTGTTTGATCGTGAGTTTTTAGAGGTTTTATCACTGGTCTCTTCCTCTTCTTAATCTGTATTCTCTACCTCATGATTTTTTCCATGCCCATATTATTAATTACCATCTATATTACGAATATTTTCAAGTGAGTATCTTCATTCCAAAGTTTTCCTCTGAGCTCCAGACTGAAGTAGCAAATTTCTAACATAAAATCTCCAATTGGAAATCTTAGGAAAACCACAAACTTAACACATTTAATATGTGCATACCTGAACTCATGATCTCCTTCCTCAAACCCAGTGTTCCACAAGTGTTCTCTTAATAAATGGCATTACTATTTGTCCAGTTGCTCAGAATGAAAACTCAGAAGTCATTATTTTGTCTACAGAAAAGAGTACATTTCTGTGTGGCCTAATTTTTCTAGTAGTTGAAGGAACTTTGAGTATATAGTGTTAGCCAGCCTCTAAGATGGCCGTCAATGATTCTGCCCCCTGGTGTTCACCCTTTTGTGAATCCTCTTCCCTTAAGTGTAGATTGCACTTAGTGATTCACTTGCAACAAATGGAATGTGACAGAATAATGTGACACCACTTCCAAATTTAGTTTTAAAAACCCTGGCTTCCATCTTGGGCGTGCATTCTCTCTCTCTCTCTCTCTCTCTCTCTGTCTCTCTGTCTCTCTCTCTCTGTCTCTGTCTCTCTCTGTCTCTGTCTCTCTCTGTCTCTGTCTCTCCCTCCCTCCCTCTCCACATGTACTGAGAGAAGCAAGCTTCCCTATCACCAGGTCATTCACAAAACCTATAGAGAGGCTCACATCCCAACACATCAAAGGCTTCAGTTGCAGATGGCATGTGAGGAACTGGGCCCTGCCAACAGCCATGTGTGTGAGGTTGAAAGTAAATTATGGTTTGAGATAACTGCAGCCCCAGCAGACAGCTTGACAGCAACTTTATGAGAGACTTTGACCCAGCTAAGCTGTTTGCCATTTTAGCTTGGTAAGTTTGGGGTAATTTGTTATGCAGCAAAAGATAACCAACATACATTTGGAAAAAAACTTGTCTTTGGGGAAACCAAATGGCTCCTGATCTATAACAACTTTGTAGAGATTGCAAAACAGAATTCATTTATAGACTACTGTGTAAATATTGAGCTAATTAATGACACGATTTGTATGTTTTTCTATAAAACACAACTTACAGCAAAAGTTTGTTTTCAGTGTGAATTGTCTTTTACTTCTGAAAACTTTAACTGTTGGACGAACATAAAAAGAAGTTAAATATCCATAATTCAAGACCTCCAGATCTTGGTCAAATAACCTGATAAAGTTTATGCAACCAACCCATATTGACCCAGCCTCACCTTTACATATTCTGGCAGAAATATCGGGCAGAGAGAATTCTTTTGAGCTACCAAAGATGTGTGGTAATCCCACAGGCATACGTTAATATATTCTGTGTCCTGTGTAAAATTTTTAATTTTTAAATAAAAGCTTTGATTATGAGTTTTATTTCTTTTTTAAATGAATGTAAGTAAATCCCAGTTAGATTCTCAATTCCCCTTTCTCTTTTTACCTCCTTAATTAACTTATCTACTATTTCTTTTCCTCTACTTTTCATTCTCCAAATAATGGTCTCTTATTTCTCATTAATTTTAGATCTAATCACAAAGAATGCAAGAATCAAAGGCAAGTATAATATAAAAAATAGTAACATGGGCAATAACTAAAGTCAATTTTTATCACTTAGATAAAAATAAACCTGCAACTTACAGTTCATTTCTTCTCTAATAAAAATAATGCACTATAAATCAGAAAACTCTTAAGAAGAACAAATGTAGGCATCCCAGAGGATTGAAATAGAAATACATGGCTTTCAAAAGAGACAACAGCTGAAATAATCACATGGTTGAATTATGTATAAGAATTTCAAAAATCTCCACAATATTAGAAACCCAAAAAACTTACTACCAAAGTTTTAACATGAGTATGTAGAAATAACTTAAGAATGAATCATAATATATAATTTGAGACTAATAGGAAAAAAGTTTAACATTTTAAAATAATTATTCAGAAATCTTTGTGATAGCATTGGAATTTTACATTAACTGATAAATGTTTTAGAATTAAAATTACTGTAAGAATGAGTCATATTTAAGTTTTAATGCTGAAATGAACACCGTGATTATTAAATGGAAGAATCTTAAAGTTACTTGATTTTTAAAAAATGGGTAGAAAAGGTATAGAAATTATTGCTATGAATATATTAATTCAGCACTGCTGGAGACAAATCCTTCAAGCAAAATGAAAAAAAATATTTCCCTTATACAACTAGGTGATTCAACAGAAACTTGTAGCAGTTATTACTCCTCATCTTTCATTTTTGGTGAGCCCAGGACCCTTTATGACTGTGGCACATAATGGGAAACATACAGATCACAGCAGATCTGTTGTTTTGTTTTGTTTTTTACACCATCAGCACACTTTCACTTTGTGACTAATCTACCAGTTACCATGCTACTGATACTTTAGATTTCTGGGTGCATACATCCTTCACGTTAATGAGATAACATACCTTTTACTTATTAGTATTTCTGGACGCACACATACACATGTACACATTGACATATAGAGTCCTACACAAAAACACTACCAAACCTGTAAATATTTTTGCTTTATATCTTTGAGAATTTCCAATTAGGTATGACACCTTGTTTTATTTACCCTTGTATATCAATTTTGTCTGTTTATGATAGATTATAGTTTTCTTATACCTTTTTTATGTAGACAACTATAGAATAATGATGACAGTGATTATATTAAGTGTGTTTTCCTATAAAAAGCATAAGAGCATGCATGGGAAATATGACTATGATGCAAATTAAATAAAGAATTTATTAACTGTATCTCAAATATGCTGGCAACATTATGAACTTTCATGAAAACTAACACTAATTCTTTTTTTATTGAGATATAATTTACACAAAACATTTTCTCTTTTAAAGTGAACAATTCGGTGGTTTTCAGTATACTCACAAAATTGCACAACCATTACCGTGATCTAATTTCAAACATTTTTATCACCCACGAAATAATCCCTATGCATAAAGCTATCATTTTCCATTTCTCCCTCCCTTCAGCCTTTAGTAACTAGTTTTCCATTTTCTGTCTCTTGCCTATTTGACCATTTCACTTCAGTAGAATCATATAATATATAACCTTTGTGTGTCTGTATTATTTCACTTAGCATAATGTTTCAAGGTTCCTGGATGTTGTAGCATGTTACAGAAATTTATTCATTTTAATGGCCAAATACTGTTTCATTGTATGGATATATGTCATTTTATCCATTCATAATTTGATAAACATTTAGAATGTTTCTACTTTTTGACTATTGTGAATAAAGTTTCTATGTACATTCATGTATAAGTTTTTGTGTGGACATATCTTTTTAATTTTTTTTGATACATATATCTAGGAGTAAAATTGCTGGGTCATATGGTAATTCCGTATTTAAATTTTTGAGAAACTACCAAATTGTTTTCCAGTTTCTGTATCATTTTGCATTTCTATCAGCAATGTAGGAGGATCCCAATTTCTCATCCTTGAAAGTTCTTGTTATTTTCTGTTTTTCTTTTAAATTATAGTCATCCTATCATATGCAAAGGAATATCTCATTGTGATTTTATTTTACATTTTGCTAACCATCAGTGATGTTTAACTTCTTTTTATGTGCTCATTGGCAATTTGTATATCTTCAATTTTTAACTGGATTATTTGGGTTTTCTAAAATTATTAAAATGTAAGAATACGTATTTAGATAAAAGCACCTTTTCAGGTATGTTATTTGAAAACATTTTTTCTCATTGTGTGGGTTATCTTTTCACTTTCCTGATCATGTCTTTTCAAGCATAAAAGTTTTAAATTTTAATAGAAAGTTTTAACTTTTCTTTTATTGATTGTGCTTTTGATGTGATATATAAGACAAAGATTTGTGCTGATGTTTCTTTTAAGAGTTGTATAGTTTTAGCTCTCACTTTTACTTATTTTGAGTTAATTTTTTTAAGGTAGGGGTCTAGCTTCATTCCTGTGGACGCAAACATTCAGTTTGCCTAACACTATTTATCGGAGAGACCTTTCCTCATTGTGTATTCTTGATGCCTTTGTAAAAGATTAGTCAGCTATATATGCATGGGTTTTATTTCTGAACTCTCTATTCTGTTCAATTGGTCTAGTGTTTGTTTTCATGCTAATACAACACTATTTTGATGATTATATCTTTGTAATATTGTTTAAAATCGGGAAGTATGATACTTTCAGCTTCTTTCTTCTTCCACAATAGCTTTGGCTATTAGGGATGAATTTTAAGATTTTTTTTTTTTTCTGTTAGCGATATCATTGGGATTTTGATAGGGATTGCATTGAATCTATAGATCACTTTGAGTAGTATGAACATTTTAACAATATTAATTATACCAATCCATGAACACAGGATATCTTTCCATTTGTTTGTGTCTTCTTCAATTTTTTTCATTAATGCAGTATCATTTTCTAGCATACAGATTTTTCACCTTTTTGGATTAACTTTATTTCTAAGTATTTTATTATTGGTAATGCTATTGTAGGTGGGATTGTTTTCTTGATTTTTTTTTTAGATAGTTCATTGTTAGTATATAGAAACACAATTGATTTCTGTGTGTTGATTTTATATCCTTCAACTTAATGAATTTCTTTATTCTAACAGTTTTATGGTAGAGTCTTTAGGGTTTCCTACATATAATATCATGTTGCCTGCAAACAGGAACAATTTTGCTTCTTTCTTTCTAATTTTGATGCCTATTATTTCATTTTATGCCTAATTGCCCTGGCCAAGATTTTCAGTACCATGTTGAAGAGAAGTGTTGAGTGTAAACATCCTTGCCTTGTCCTGATCGTAGAAGAAAAGCTTTCAGCTTTTCACCATTGAGTATGTGTTAGATTTGGGGTTGTAATATAAGTGCTTTATTATGTTGACATACATTTCTTTTATACCCACATTGTTGAGAGTTTTTAATCATGAAATGATGTTGGATTTTGTCAACTTTTTGCACTAATTGAGATGATCATATGATTTTTATCATTCATTCTGTTGCTGCAGTGTATGACATTTATTGATTTGTGTACATTTAACCATTTTTGCAGTCTAAGGATAAATCCTACTGAATCAGCGTGTTTAATACTTTTAATGTGTTGTTGAATTTGGTTTGCTAGCATTTTGTTGAGAATTTCTGTATGTAAGTTCATAAGGGATGTTGGCTTGTAATTTTCTTTTCTCATAATGTTTTCATCTGGCTTTGGTATCAGGGTGATGATGGCTTCATAAAATGAATTTGGAAGTAAGTGTTCTCACTTTTTCAATGTTTTTGGAAAAATTTGAGAAGGATTGGTGTTAATTCTTTAAATATTTGGAGGAAGTCACCAGTAAAGGTATCTGGTTCTGGGCTTTTCTTTGCTGTGAAGTTTTGATTACCAATTCAGTCTTCTTGCTCAATATTTTTCTGTTCAGAGTTTTATTTCTTCATAATTTGGTCTTGGTAGATTGTACTTATATTGAAAAAATGAGCTTTAAGTCTAAAATAACCACAAGAGACAAGGTTATTATTTAATGATAAAAGGGTCAATACATCAAGAAGATAGAACAATTGTAAATATTTATGTACCAAACATGAATACCTAAGCACATAAAACAAATACTAAAAGAACTGAAGGAGAAATATACAGCAATAGTGGTGATATTTTATTGCTCCACTCTCAATAATGGAGATACAGACAGAAAATCTGTAAGGAAACAGTGAATTTGAACAATGCTATAGACCATGTAGACCTAATAAGCATACACAGAACATACCACCCAACAGCAGCAGAATACACATTCTTCTCAAGTGCAAATGGAACATTCTCCAGGACAGATCACATGTTAGGCCACCAAACAAATCTTAGAGAATTTGAGAAGATTGAAATCATATCAAGTATCTTTTCCAACAATTAAGGTATGAAAGGAGAAGTTTACAACAGAAGGAAAATTGAAAAATTCACAAGTATGTGGAAATTAAACACACTTCTGAACAATTAATGATTAAAAGAAGAAATATAAAGAGAAATTTAAAAATTTCTTGGAACAAACAGAAATAGACACACAACATACCAAACTTATGGGAAATTGTAATCAGTGTCTTTACGAAGCAACTTTTTCTGGCATCGGATTTGTACAAGCAATGACCTTGGCAAACTTGTTACTGAATTTCTTGGCTGTTTCATAATCAGCACATGCTTTATCACCATAAAAGTTTAAAAATTTAATGCTATGACTTTTCTCAAATTATTGCAACTAGCCTGTTGAATGTTTACAATCCCTTCAATTTTCAGTTCATTGTGATAGATCTTTGTTTCCTCATCAACATACTATTGTCATGTATTCACTGCAGTGCTGATAAATTCACTCCTTCGGCATGTAATTGAAATCTTCATTTTTAGCATTATGCAGTGTTTTTCTATTTTTCTTCTGTTTATCCCTTTCAGCATAGAATTTTGACAGTTTATCCTTCTGTTTCTTCAGGTCATATATGGTGGTCATTGCGACACCATACTTCTATAAGGCATTTTTACATTTATACCACTGCCCAGTTTCACCAGTAGTCTGATTTTCCGTGCTATAAACAACAATGCTTTCTCATGTTCTTTAAAATAATTTCTGGATGCTACTAGTCAAGTTTATATAAACCAGTCAATAGGGACTTATCATAAAATTAAGAACAATACATACACTAATTTGGACTTTTCCTTTTTTGTTATTTTATTTATTGTGGACTCAAGAAGTACATGTGCAGGTTTGTTGGATAGATACATTGCATAATGGTGAGGCTTGGGCTTCTAGTAAACCCATCACCCAAATAGTAAACATAGTACCTGATAGGTAATTTTTAACCCTCATCTCCCTCGCACCCTCCCCACATTTGGAATCTCCAGCATCTATTTTCATATCTATGTCCATGTGTATCCATTGATGTAGCTCCCACATATAAATGAGAACAAGAAATATCTGACTTTTTTCGCTGAGTAATGTCACTTAGGATAGTGGCCTCTACTTTCATGTTGCAGCAAAGGACATAATCTCATTCCTTTTTATGGCTGTAGTACTCCATCATAAATGCACACATCATGAAATGCAATCCATAACAGTTGATTGGATTAAAAATATGGTCGATATATATACCATGGAATCAGCTGTGGTGTCAATCAACATATACCAATACATATGCACACATATACCACGGAATACATTTCGTAACAGTTGTTTGGATTAAAAATGTGGTGTGTGTGTGTAGGTAGGTAAGTAGGTAGGTAGATAACGACAGATAGACAGATAGATAGATAGTATGAAATCAACCTAAATGTCAACTGTTGATTGACGCTTAGGTTGATTCCATGACTGCTATTGTGAATAATTCTGCTTAGACATACAAGTGCAGGTGTCTTCTTGATACAATGTTCTTGGTAGAATGATTTCTTTTCCTCTGGGCAGATACCCAGTAGTGGAATTGCCATGTTGAACGGTAGTTCTATTTTTAGTTCTTTGAGAAATCTACATACTGTTTTTCCATGGAGTTTGAACTAATTTATATTTCCACGAACAGTGTAGAAGCATTCCCTTTTCTCTATCCCCTTGGCAACATCTGTTATGTTTTGACTCTAGTAATAGCCATTCTGACTGATGTGAGATGGCATTTCATTATGGTTTTAATTTGCATTTCTCTGGTAGTTAGTGATATTGAACATTTTTCCATGTTTCTTGGCTGCTTGTATGTCTTCTTTTAAGAAATGTCTATGTCTTTGCCCACTTTTTAATGAGGTTCTTTTTTTCTTATTGATTTAAGTTATTTATAGATTCTGGATATTAGACCTGTGTCAGAATGCATAGTTTGCAAGTACTTTCTCTCTTTCTCCAGGTTTTCTGTTTGCTCTGTTGATTATTTCTTTTGCTATGCAGAAGCTCTTTAGTTTAATTAAATGGTGCTGGAAAAACTAGTCATATGCAGAAGAATGACACTGGATTAATCTTTTACCATATACAAAAATTAACTCAAAATGGACTAGAGACTTAAATGTAGGACCTGAATCTGTTAAAATCCTAGAAGAAAACCTAGGAAAAACTTTTGGACGTTGGCCTATGTGAATAACTTATGATTAAGACATCAAAAGCAAATGCAACAAAAAAATAGGCAAATGAGACTTTCTCTTTTTCTTATTACTGTTACCCATAGGGGTATCTACAAGCCTTTTTGACATTTTCAGCATTATCTTTTCTCCACAGAGCAGAGAATAAGCAAAACAACAACAAAAACACAATGATTAATGTATGTAGGTCTTAGCTCCACACAGGCCATTGTGAGGAACCTACTGTTGGTGCTTCTAACTTGCACACCTGCCATTTTATTAACCTTTGCGGGCACGCTTGCATGGGGAAGTCTGGGAATGCCTGGAAAAGACATCACAACTTAAGAGAGCTGGGAAGTTCCTTTGGGGATGCTAAATAAACTGTGTATTATGTGCCATCATTTTGACTGTGATCCATCACAAGAGATGAGGTGTGAATATTTCCTGTTGTGGCATCATGTTAGTAATCAAAAAATTCTGGATTTTAGTGCATTTGGATTTTGGATTTTTGCATGAGAGGTGCCCAGTCTGTTTACTTCTTCCTTTCCAATATGGAAGACTTTCTTTTCTTTTTCTTGATTAATTACCCTGGCTACAACTTCCAGTAAAATACTAAATAGAAGTGATGAGAGTGGATATCTTCACTTTGTTTTTAATTCTAGGAGAAATCAGTATTTCACCATTAAATATACATTTGCTATGGGTTTATACAATTTCTTTATCAGGCTGAGAAAAATTCCTTCTATTTCTAGTGTGTTGAGTGTTTTTTATTATAAACTGGAGTTGAATTTTGTCAAATGCTTTTAAGGTATATATTAAGATTATCTAATCTAATTGGTGTGTTACTGTTGGAAATAGATGCCCCTCTCATGGCAAGATGGCTAGTGAGAGTACCCTTCCTGCAGCCAGGAAGTAAAAATTGTATTGCTGAAGGATCCTTTGTTTCAGTGCTAATTTTTCTTTGTGGCACTGATCATCTATTTCCAACAATTACATTGATTGATTTTCATATGTTGAACCAAACTTGCATTCCTGGGATAAATCCCACTTAGTCATATTGTATAATCCTTTTTATGTGTTGGTAGATTTGTTTTCTATTATTTTGTTGAAAGTTTGCTTCTATATTCATAAAGAATGTTGTCTGCAGTTTGCTTTTCTTGTGATGTCTTTGTTTTTGATATCAGTTTAATATGGGCCTTGTGAAATTAGTTGAAAAGTATTCTTACGTTTTTTTGGAATATTTTTTGAAATATTGCTGTTAATTCTCCTTTAAACATTAGGTAGAATTCACTGGTGAAGCCTTCTGATTCTGGGCTTTTCTTTGTAGGAAACTTTTTGATTACAGATTTAATGTCTTATTAGTTATAGGTCTATTCAGATTTTTCATTTCTTCTTGAGTCAGTTTTAGTAGTTGGTATCTTTTAATGAATTTGTCTATTTCATTTAGGTTATCTAATTTATTGATATACAATTGTTTTATTATCTTATAATCTTTAAAAAAATTTATAATGTCAGCTCCTTCTTTCATACCTGATTTTAATAAACTGAGTACTCCCTTTTGTTTTTCTTGGTCAGTCTAGCTAAAGGTTTTTCAGTTTTGATGTGTTTTTTGTTAGGAACTCAGATGAGCTGCAGAGAAGTGAGCTGCTAGTTGTCAGAGTAGTCAATTAAGATAAGCAAAATAAATGTAATATTAATAGTTAAGCCTTTAATCACTGTAATAGTATTAAGCAATTCACTAAACCAGAGAAAGCACTGATTCCTCATCCCCTTACCCACCTCCAGTTTATTTCCTCCCACTGAATAGCACTGGTCAATTGTCAGATGGATCTGCACAGATGCCGAGATGATCTCAATATTGAAAGAACCCTGAACAAAAGCATCTTCCAGTTTTATGGACCCAGGAGCCAGGTGAAAGCAAGGGACTTGGAGTGGAAAAGTATCAAGTATTCAGGCAGTGAGAAAAAGTATCTTTAGAGTTTCTTCCCTCCTTTCCTCAATAAGGAATCTCTACAGAAGTACTCAAAGAGGGCCTCTGCTAAGGCTCCAGATAAAGAGACCTCTGAATGGGGGCCCAGTCTAGGAATACTGATATAAGTAAAAGCATAATTGGCCAGGTAGGTCTTAGTTCTTGACTGTAACTCTCATCAGAGATTGCAATGCACCAGCTGTGCACAAAATCCGGGGAAGCAAGAGGGCAGCTTTTTCTCGTTAGGCCTGCCAGTAAAAGCCTTTGCCTGCCTTAAAAAAAAAAAACCAACAAAGGTTTTTGGCTATTACCCAGACTTCTCACTTTCAAAGAACAGGTTTTCTCGATCTTCTCTATTATTTTTCTATTCTTTATTTCATTTATTTCTGCTCTTTTCTGCTTGCTTTGAGTTCACTTTGCTTTTCTTTTTCCATTTTCTTAAGGTGGAAAATTAGGTTGTTAACTTTTTTTTTTTAACATGTGCATGTTTATTACATTGATCTGTTGCTTAATGCTGGAATTTGAGCTTCTAGTAAACCCATCCACCAAGCAGTGAACATAGTACTCAATAGGTAGTTTTCCAATCCTTGTCCCCCTTCATCCCTTCCTGCTGGTGGATAAAGAAATTATATTTATGCACTTATTGATTGATGGGCATTTTGGCTGGTTCCACATTTTTGCAGTTGTGTATTGTGCTGCTATAAACGTGTGCGCAAGTATCTTTTTTATATAATGATTTGTTTTCCTCTGGGAAAGTAGTGGGATTGCTGGATCAAATGTAGTTCTACTTTTAGTTGTTTAAGGAATTTCCACAGTTTTCCATAGTGGTTGTACTAGTTTACATTTTCACCAGCAATGTAAAATTGTTCCCTTTTCACCATATCCCTGACAGCATCTATTATTTTGTGATTTTTTTGATTATGGCCATTCTTGTAGGAGTAAGGTGATATCACATTTTGGTTTCTATTTGCATTTTCCTTATCACTAATGATGTTGAACATTTTTTCATATGCTTATTGGACATCTGCATATCTTCTTTTGAGAATTGTTTATTCATGTCCTTAGCCCACTTTTTGATGGGATTTTTTTTTTTTCCGCTAATTTGAGTTCCTTGTAGATTCTGGATATGTCTTTTGTCAGATGTACAGATTGTGAAGATTTTCTCCCACTCTGGGTTGTCTGTTTACTCTGCTGAATGTTTCCTTTGCTGTGCAGAAGCCTTTTAGTTTAATTAAGTCTCATCTATTTATCTCTGTTTTGTTGCATTTGCTTTTGGGTTCTTGGTCATGAAGTCTTTGCCTAAGCCAACGTCTACAGGGGTTTTTCTGACATTATCTTCTAGAATTTTTATGGCTTCAGGTCTTAAAGTCTTTGATCCATCTTGAGTTGATCTTTGCATAAGGTGAGAGATGAGGATCCAGTTTAATTCTTCTACATGTGGCTTACCAATTTTGAAAGCACTATTTGTTATATAGAGTGTCCTTTCCCTACTTTTTTGTTTGCTTTGTTGAAGATCAATTGGCTGTAAGTATTTGGCTTTATTTCTGGATTCTCTATTCTGTTCCATTGGTCTATGTGCCTATTTTTATACCAGTACCATGCTGTTATGGTGGATATGGCCTTATAGTATAGCTTGAAGTAAGGTAATGGTATACCTCCAGATTTGTTCTCTTCACTTAGTCTTGCTTTAGCTATGAGGGCTCTTTTTTATTCCATATGTATTCTATGATTTTTTTTTTTTTTAGTTTGGTAAAGAATGACATTGGTATTTTGATGGGAATGGCATTGAATCTGTAGAATGCTCTTGACAGTCTGGCCATTTTCACAATATTGATTCTACCCATCCATGAGCGTGGGATGTATTTTCATTTGTGTCATCTATGATTTCTTTCAGCAGTGTTGTGTAGTTTTCCTTGTAGAGGTCTTTCACCTCCTTGGTTGGTATATTCTTAAGTATTTTATTTGATTTTTTTTTGCAGCTATTGTAAAATAATTTGAGTTCTTGATTTGATTATCCATTTGGTCACTGTTGGTATATAGCAGATCTATGGATTTGTGTACATTAATTTTGTATCCTGAAACTTTGCTGAATTCATTTATCAGTTCTAGGAGCTTTCTGGAGGAGTTTCTAGGGTTTTCCAGGTATACAATTACATCACCAAACAATGACAGTTTGACTTCCTCTGTACCAATTTGAATGGCCTTGATTCATCTTGTCACATTGCTATGGCTAGAACTTTCAGTACTGTGTGAAAGAGTGGAGAGAGTGGTTATCCTTGTCTTGTTCCAGTTCTGAGGGGCAATGTTTTCAACTCTTTTTCCTTTCAGTATTATGTTGGCTGTGGATTTGTCATAGATGGCTTTTATCACATTAAGGTATGTCTCTTCTATATTAGTCGGGGTTCTCTGGAGGGACAGAACTAATGGGATATATGTGTATATGAAAGGGAGTTTATTAAGGAGAATTGACTCCCACAAGCACAAGTTGAAGTCCTATGATAAGCCATCTGCAAGATGAGGAGAAAGGAAACCAGTGGTGGATCAGAGTCTCCAAACCTTCCTTCCACAAAGTAGGAAAGTTGACAGTTCAGCCTTCAGTATGTGACCAAAGGTCAGCGACTCCCTGGTAAGCCACTGGTGTAAGTACATAAGTCCAAAACCCGAAGAACCTGGAGTCTGATGTTCGAGGGCAGGAAGCATCCATCATGGGAGATAGATGAAGACCGAAAGACTCAGCAAGTCTAGTCATTCCACATTTTTCTGCCTGCCTTATTCTAGCTGCACTGGCAGCTGATTAGATGGTACCCACCCAGACTGAGGGTATATCTGTCTCTCCCAGTCCACTGACTCAAATGTTAATTTCCTTTGGCAACACTCTCACAAACACACCTGGGAACAATACTTTGCATCCTTCAATCACATGAAGTTGACATTCAGTATTAACCATCACACCTTCTATGCCAATTTTGCTGAGGGTTTTAATCATAAAGGGATCCTGGATTTGGTCAAATGCTGTTTTTGTGTCTATTGAGATGATAATGTGATTTTTTTGTTTTTAATTCTGTTTATGTGGTGTATCATGTTTATTGACTTGCATATGTTAACAGGTTGTAAATTTGAGGTTTTATTTTTTTTTAAATACATTTTTATAACTATAAGCTCCTCTCTAAACACTGCTTTGGTTACATTCTATACACTTTGGTATCTTGTGGGCTTATTAATATTTAATCTCAATGTACATTCTAATTTCCCTTGTGGTGTCTTCTCTGATCAATTGGTTGTGTAGGATTATGTTGTTTCATTTTTGCTTATTAATGAATTTGCTTACTTTGCTTCTATTAATTTCTAATTTCATTACATTGTGGTCATAAAACATACTTTAATTTCAGTTCTTTTAAAATTATTGAAATTTATTTTGGGGACTAATATATAGTCTGTCCTGAAGAATGCTTCATGTTGATTTGCAGGACAAGGCTCTGTGTAATCTTGGCTGACCCAGCTCTTTCTAACATCTCACTTGTAATTTTCAGAATAGCTATAGAATATGCCAAGAACACAGCACCCTGAGATAAGGAGAAACTGTTTGGAACAATCTGGGCTCTATTTCTGTTCCTCCTAGAATAGGATGTCCTATAATGTTTTAGTCCAGTAATCTAATTTGTCTCTGTAGTACAAAACACAGAGAAGAGTGCTGTTGGGGTTCTTCAACTGCAGTGAGATGTGGGGCACTTGCAGAGACTCAGTCCACCACCCAGGGTAGCTTTTCCAAGACTTAGGGACTGACTTGCCATAATTCATAGTTTCTGCTGTCCCTTGCTACCTACCTGTGAGTAACTGAGTTGCTTTTCTTAATTTGTATGAGTGTTCTATCTCATTGGATTTCTGCAAGTGATAGAAATTACAGCCCAAGATGTAGTGTACAGAAGTGTTTCAAATTTTAGGTCTGGTGGTTGGCATTGCGATGGTCTTTGTTATTCTCCACATAATAGGAGTTCTCCCCTGGAATTGGTAACTGGCTCATGGTGAACCTAGTTCAAAGAACTTGTGAAGAATGCATATTTTCCTGCTGTTCTGTGGAGTGTTCTATAAATATAATTGAGGTCTATCCGATTTATGGTGGTGTTCAAGTTTTCTGCTTCTTTAATATTATGTCTAGTTGTTCTGTTCATTATTGAAAGTGAAGTATTAGAGTCTTCATCTATTGTTGAATTGTGTATCTCCTGTTCAGTTCTATCAGTTTTCCTTCACATATTTTGAGGTCCTTGATCATGATGATTGCATACATAATTGTGAAAGTCATATCTTCTTTATGGATTGACCCATTTATTATAAAATACCCTTTTTATAAATAATTTTAAATTAATTAAAATTAAATTACAATTATTTAATCTTTTTAAAATAATAGTTTTAAGTGTATTTTATCTGATGGTAGTGTAGTCACTACTCCAGTTCTCTTTTGGTTACTGCTTGTACGATACATCTTTTCCTATTCTTTTACTTTCAATGTAATTTTGTCTTTGAATTTTAAAATGTCTGTTACAGTTAGCATGTAGTTGAATCATGTTTTTCAAACTTAATGTAATTACTGATAAGGTAGAATATATGGCCGCTATTTTGTTATTTAATAGATGTCTTATGTAATTTCTGTTCCTTTATTACTCTATTACTGCTTTCTTTTATGTTAAATAGGATTTTTCTAATGTAGTATTTTAATTCCCTTGCAGTTTCTTTTGGTATCTATTTTTGCAGAATTATTAATACCTAAATTTATAATCTAGTTTAATGTCTATTTAATTTTAATTTTATAAAAACTTTGCTCCTATAGAGTCACATTTCCTCTTTTATTTATATAAATATAAAATATAAAACATAAAAATATAAATACAATTTATATAAATAAAAGGAAATGGCATCACATAGGAGCAAATTATTATTGTATACAAACTATATCTTTATACACAGTATGCCCATCAGCACAGATTTATAGTTTTTTTTATACTATTTCTTTTAAATAAAATGGGATAAATAATAGAAACAAAAAATCATCTATACTGTCTTTTATATCTATGCAATCCGTTTCACTGGTTTTCTTTATCTCTGCATGTGAATATGAGTTACTGTTTCTAGTAATTTTGTTTTAGCCTTAAGAACTACCTTTAGTGTTTCCTGTAGCTTAGGTCTTCTAATGACAAAGTTTCTTAGTGTTTGATTATATGAGAATGTCTTAATTTTTCCCTCTTTTTTTTTGAAGGACAGTATTACCATATGGAGAATACTTGGTTGACAGTTTTTCTTAATGAACTTTGAAAATGTCATTTCATTACCTTTAGGACTCTATGGTTTTTGTTTTTTTTAAATCAGAAATTAATTTCGCATGTTAATTGTCTTAGTCTGTTTATGCTGCTGTAACAAAATATTTGATATTGGGTAATTTGTAAAAAAAAAAAAAAAAGAAATAGAAATGTATTTCTTACAGTTCTGGATGCTGAGAAGTCCAAGATCAAAGTGTTGACATTTGATGTCTGATGAGGGAGTTGTTGTCCCTCACATATCCCTCTACATCCTCACATGTGAAAAAAATGAAAGGACCAAAAAAGACAAGCTAGTTCCCTCCAGTTGTTACATAAGGCACTAATTCTCTTATGACGACAGAGCCCTAATGGCCAATATCACCTCCTAAAAGACTTCACATATTATTTCACCTTTTAATACTGTTGCACTGGAGATTAAGTTTGAGCATGAATTTTGGAGGGGACACAAACATTCAAATCATAGCAATACTATTGAGGATTCCTTGTATATGTTGAGCTTCTCCTCTTTTGTTGCTTTCATGGTTATTGCTTTGGCTTTTGGTAGTTTGCTTCTGATATTTTTAGGTGTGGATCTCTTTGAGTTTATTGTACTTTGATTTTACCTGTGCTTCTTGGATGTGTAGACTGATGTTTGGCATCAATTTTGGAAGACTTGGCTTAATTTTTCAAATTTTCTTTATGTCTTTTCTCTATCACCTCTTTGACTCTCACTGTACTTTGACTTTTCTAGTACATTGATATATTTGATGGTGTCCCATAGGACTCTGAAGCTCTATTGATTTTTCTTCGCTCTTCTTTCTTCCTGTTCTTCAGACTGGATAATCTTGATTAAACTCTCTTCAAGTTTACTGATCCTTCTTCCAGTTGAATCTTCTATTGAGTCCCCCTACTAAAGATTTATTTTCAGTTATTGTACTTTCCAACTCAGAACTTTCTCTGTTTCTTTTTAAAACATCCTATCTCTGTACTGATAATTTCTATTTGATGAGATATTGTTTATTCCAGGTAGCTTTCTGAAAATATTTAAAATAGCTGATTTTAGACTAGACATCTTTTCTAGTACATACAACATCTGGGATTCTTCACATAGAGTTTCTATCATGTAATTTCACTCCTGTATATAGCCTATACTTTGTTTCTTAGCATGTTCTGTGATAATTATTGAGAACTGGACATTTTAGATGATATAATGTGGCAACTCTGGAAATCAGATTTCTCCTATCCCTAGGGTTTGTTTCTCTTGCTGTTGTTCTGTTTTAATTCATTTCTGACTAATTCTGTAAAATCTGTATTCCGTCATATGTGGCCATTAAAATCTTTACTTACTGGTGATCAACTGATAATTAGATAGAGATTTACTTAAATGCCTGAAACCAATAAGTCTCCCAGTCTTTGCTGAGGGATTCTGTGCGTGTGGTGGGGCTTGCCTTCAGTGTCAGGTAGGCAGTATACAACTCTCTTAGTTCTCACTTCCTGATTACACAAGGCCTCAAACTCAGAAGTGAAAACAATAGGGCCTTCTCAGGGATGTATATAAACCAATTTATAAGTGGCGTTTTGGATTCTGGGGAATATTTCAAAACTTTTTAAAACCTCCTATGGACATTTCATTCCCCAGCTTTTCTTTTTGGATGTTTTGGTCCACTTGTTTTGTCCCACATGTTATCAAAACTTTAGTTATAATGTTAAACTACTGCCACTGATTGTTTTGGACAAATGCCCCAGGAAAAAAGCTGTTCATCCTGGGTGAGTTCTGAGTTGAGTCAAATAAATATAAGCCTTTTGAATATTTCCATGCTCATGCATTAATTCTATAAAAGGATAAATAAAGACACGATTTTGAGTGGGATTATTCAGGGAACTACTGATAGGTGAAAAGACAGTTGTCAGGGAAGAGGGTGTCAGAGCAGGGCCAGTCCTTTATTTATTTTACCGTCCCATTTCTCTGAGGCTCCTGGCTTTTACCATGACTGCAGGGAGCTTGGTTTTTAAGGTTCTCAAAGGACCGGGAAAGTGGGATGGGACAAGGACAAAATAAATGCCGCAGAGTTCACTGTTCTTATGGAGATTTAGCTATTTTACTTGAGTAAATAATCTTCAGGTTGTTGCAAGCTCTTGGTTAATTTCTAGAGTTCAAAAGAGTAAAATTTAACTGTTTTTGTCAGTGTTCTTGTTGCTTTTATGAAGGAGATGTTTTTGTATGTCCTTACCCTGCTATATTCTCAATGACATGTAGCAGCAGTTCTTGAGATGGCATTCTTCTTCTTGTTTTCCAGAGATTTCTGACTGAAACAAGTTATAGTCGGTAGCATATATTAAGATAATAAATACTTTTATAAGAAACTTTTATTTTTATTTGCTGATTTTTTTTCTAAGACAAATATTTGTTGAAATTAAAAACTTCTTAAAAACAAAGCTTTTGACGTGTTAATATAATTCAAATGAGTTTTAAAACTTTTAGCTATAACATCTTGATCCATACAAATCTCCAAATGATGAATTGGCCTTGAAATCATTACACTGAAAAGAGAATGACTGTCCAACCCACAGTCACTGTTATTATTCTTATGTTGATTATTATTGATTATAACAACTATATATTGAGTTTTGCTATGTGAAATGTTCAATACTATTTTCTGGGAGAATACAAAGAAGAAGAAATCTATATTTGTAATTTAATACAAAAAATTCCATTACATTATTAATCACAGTAGTCATCAGTCACCAATGTTTAACATATAAAATTTATTATTACAGATAAGTGAATAAATCAGGTTCCCTTTTTACTTAAAGAAGTAAAAAATAGATGACATCTTATTAATTAATAAAAAATATTTTCTTTATTATAGCTTTTATTTTATAAAAAATATTTTCTTATAGCTTTTATTTTATAATATACTATACATAATTTTTAATAACAATGACAAAAGAAATGTAACCTTCCTGTTAATGTTTATTGCTTTTATTTCTTTCCATACTTTCCAGTATCTCTTTGAATGCAAATAACACAAATTCTTTTGATTAATATGTTCATAATTTTATAACGTGGGATAAGAAAAACAGTCTTCAAAGAAAACATGAACAGGAAAGCATCTGCTGATTCCCAGCTGTCAGATTCCAATGAATTTGGTGATTCTTTCCATTGCAGCTCCGTGTGTGGGCAGTATTGCAGTCCAAGTTTTCATTCCTTTTTCTGTTTTTTGTCATGTTGGTTTTTGACTACTGCTATTGGGTCCAGCTGAAACTCATCTCACATTGGGTGGGCATGAAGATAATTCCCTATATCCTTTTTAATCTAATTCCCCTATTGGTGGTAAGCATCTTTATTTCCACCCAAGTAAGAATTTATTTGCAAGTCTTTTGTTGCAAGATGACAATTTGTTGCCCCAAAATTAAAATAATAAATACTTTTACATCTACAAAAACGTTATGTTTCAGTGAGAGATCTGGTGGGTAGACTTACTTCCAGAAAATGTTTTATGCAGTATTAGATTTGAATGCTCCTTGTGTGTTCTCTTCCAAACCATAAATAGGTGATCTTCAAAGGAGTAAGGTGGAATATTAAATATTAAATTTAAATGCTGATCCAAACTATTTACTTAGGTTTTTGGGGTCGTTAAGCCTGAATTGAACAAAATGTTTAAAATGTTTTTTCCTTCATGCTTCTGGAAAATTACCTTCTTTTTGCATGTGGACAAGAAGATTTTGAGAGAATAGTGTCATCTTATAGTCACTGTATCACTACTGTTGTAAGACTGTTTACAGAAGGAAGAAAATACAAATAAGCCTCCAATCTTAATTTAGCCAATAAAAATTCCTCATGTTTACTTACTAGATCTAGAAAATAGGGGTATAATGGACTAGTGCATTTGATGCTTACTTCCTTTTATTTCCATTTCCTTATGGTATAAACGTTGGTAAGAGGAGCCATATATATATATATATAAAGACAAACTGAATTCCAGAAACTGTTAGTTCCAAGCTGGTCTTCTTATTCTGTTAGATTCTGTGATGCTGATCTATGATTGAATCTTCCTTTAAAGAAGGATAGTGATGCCTATTTCCCAAATTTTGTATAGATTTTGGAAAATGTGAAGGTTAAAATGCTATACACACATGCAGCATTATTGAAGGTAATGTATTGTAGATAATACTCATTTGTGCTGCAATGCAAAGAAATGCATTAAAAGCTGAGAAGAAGAAATATATTTAGCAACTATGCTAAAAACTTGGAGAACAAGTTTCCAGACAGATGAGAGTGTATTATAAGCCAAATTAAGATGTTTAATATACTTTTCTAAATAGTTTTTCAGTGAATCTGAAGTGCAGGTATCGTTTTCTTCATCCCAAACTGATAGACTTTCTTGGCACTGGTCATTTTCACTATCATTATTTCTATCACCATCCCAAAAATGTAAACAAATAATATTCAAGAAAGTCCCATTTTTGTATGGTGCCATTTGTGGAAAACAGTGCTAAGCATTTACCAAGCTAGTTTTCATTCCTCTTAGGCACATAGTTAAAACTAGTTTCCACCTTGCCTGGCAATTAGGAGATGCATATGGCCAAATTCTGAACAATAGAATGTCTGTGAAAGTGAGGTAATGCAATTCAGATCTGAATTTTAAAATACTCCCCTTTAGGCCAGGCATGGTGGCTTACACCTGTAATCCCAGCACTATGGGAGTCCAAGGGCTGATCACAAGGTCGGGAGTTCGAGACAGTCCTGGCCAATATGGTGAAATCCTGTCTCTACAAAAAATACAAAAATTAGCTGGGCGTGGTGGTGGGTGCCTATAATCCCAGCTACTCAGGAGGCTGAGGCAAGAGAATCTCTTGAATCTGTGAGGCAGAGGGTGCAGTGAGCTGATATTGTGTCATTGCACACCAGCCTGGCAACAAGAGAAAGATTCCATCTCAAAAAAAAATACTCCCCATTAACTCTTGAGCTTTTTCCTATATTTCAGCTTAATAGAGAGGACTCCATGGCTCCAGAAAAAGGGAGAGCCCAAGAGGAAAGGAGTCCAGGTCCCCCAATAATTGAATGGAGTGCAATGTGACTCTCCTTTCTCCCACAACCCACACTCATTGAAATATGACTCAGTGAAATATTTTCATTGTGCTAAGTCATTAAGATTTTGGGATTTTTTTTTTATATTAGTTAGCCTATCTTTACTATTTATATTAGTTAGCCTACCTTTACTATCTTACATTGTATGATACTATAGTTAGTTTAATATAAAATTCTGGCTCTATACATTATGGAAAAAACTTTCTATGTAGTCAATTTAGAGTTCAATTATTTGGATAAATATTTGTAATGATTATCTGTCTGACAGGGTATGAACTAAATAACTGGCTAGTTGATCAAGTCTTCAAAAATCAACCTGGTGTTTGAGTATTACATTTGTCAATATAACCATAGTGCTTGCTTTCTGGGAGTTTAAGGTAAAACCTTCAGTTTCCATATTGACATATGAATGAGATGTTAAAAGTTGCTGTCTCGGTTTCTATTTTTGTGAGAGACTACTAAGCCTTGCAGTGGAAAAATAACCAGACCCACAACTGCCAATTGGCTTTATCTCTTTCAAGTATGGAGAATAACTGAAGGACAAAATGGGGAACTGCTGACATATTTGGCTAAGAAAAATGAGTTGAACAGAATTCCTGCCAATTTGAGCAAATGTTGCCTTAGACAACAAAGTTAAACAAACAGCAAAGAGATAAGTTTGGGTTTAACTTTTGGAAATCATGTTGGTTGAAATTTTCTTGAAGTTAAAAGGCAGATGCTGCTGCTACACAGTTTGTAGTGAAGCATATCTTATCCAACTCCAAAATAAGCCTAAGCAAGGATGATGACTACCAACAAGTTTGGAAGGGCCAAGATATTAAGCTTTCTAAATAGGAAGTCAAAGCTTTCACATGCAGAAAAATTAACAAGCTCTTTTGTCATCAGTCAAACGTTCCTTTTCATCATAAAAGAAAAGATTATCAACAATATAATTGTAATAGTGAACTGAGAACGTTTGAATTTCTGAATATTATAGCTGGAAGACCTCTATGCAAACAAATATACTTAGAAACTTAAATGAATACTAGGTCATCATTCAGTATTCTGCTAAATACAAAGAAAACTATTGACATGTGCCTCAGGAACATAAAAATATAGACTGTTAAAATAGTTCATCAGAGAGATCAGTATAAATTACATAATTATGGTACAAAAATGAAGTCTCATAATATAGTGTGTTAAGAAGGGCAACTGGGTGTAGCTTCTCATTCTGAAAAGACAGAGATCCATCTATAAGGTGACACCTTTATAACCCTTGCATATACGTGCTTTCATGCTATTTTCCATAAAATCAGTGATGATTCTGAAGAACCAGAGGTTGATACACTTAAGTCATTAGAGTTCATTTGAGCAACGAAGTGAAGGTTCTTGTCTTAGTCTGTTTTCTGCTGCTGTAACAGAATACCAAAGACTGAGGAACTTAATAAAAGAGATTTATTTCTTGGAGTTCTGGAGGCTGGGAAGATTGAAAGGGTTTTATCTGGTGAGGACCTTCTTGCTGTGTTATAACATGGCAGAGGGCATCACATGGCAAGAGAGCACACAAGACAAGGACAGAAATTTTAGCTGAACTCACTCTTCTATCAGGAGTCCACTCACATGATAGCTAATTCATTTAGTTTTAATCCATTCACAAAGGCAAAGCCTACATGGCGTAATCACCTCTTAATGGTGCCAGCTCTTAATACTATTACAATGGCAATCCAATTTCAACATGAGTTTTAAAGGAGATATTCATATCATAGCAGTTCTGTACCTTGGTAATTTTATCATGTCACTAAAGAGAGATAAGCTTTAGCCTGAAAATGCTGGTTCTTTTTCTCTTTGGTATTCTTACGCAGAAGGCTTAGCTTCCTGGAAATGGTAGGAGATACAGACATTAAACAAAGCTATTTCAAAATTATGATTTTCACTGAGACAACTGCCAGTTAAGATTCATAGATATAGTTATAGATATTATGCCTATGAGAAAATACCTAGTTAGTTATCCTAAATAACTAAGATTCATTAGTTAAGTATAAAAACAATAAACAAAATGGTACCATTACAGCTTTAATAAATATGTACATATTGAACTAACTACAGTGCCAAACCTTTATTTTGTAGATTAAAAGTTAGAGGCAACTGAGAAGCAATTCAGGAGAAAACATATCCATGGTGAGTTAATTTAAAAAGTGCATTATGACAGCTTTGAAAGAAATAGAAAGATAAAAATAATGACATTAATTTTATTATTTGTTTTGTTAATAACAAAATGGCCTTTATATAAAGATTTTCCTAGAAAAAATCTAATGATCTTATATTATTTAAAATAGTTTCTTAAAAAGTTACCTTTTTCCATTTATATCTCTTTTAAAAAGAAAGCACTTTTATTAGCCTTTCAATGAGATGAGAAAATTGTTTTTATTTCCAAAGTCTCAGCATTGTTTCCAGATTTTATTCAAATGTTTTTCTGAAAATAATGCTGCATCAAAGAGGATAAATGTGGGAAGAAAAATCAGATGAAGCTTGTTAAAGGAGTATGGCACTGGTAAATAGCCATGTTTGTATTTGCTTTTTTTTTTTTAAAAAAAAATCTTTTAAGTACAGGAGTACATGTGCAGGTTTGTTATATAGGTAAACTTGTGTCATGAGAGTTTGTTGTACAGATTATTTCATCACCCAAGTATTAAGCCTAGTTCACATTAGTTATTTTTCCTGATCCTTTCCCTCCTCCCACCCTCAATCCCCCAAAAGGCCCCAGTGTGTGTTGTTCCTCTCTATGTGTCCATGTGTTCTCATCATTTGCTTCCACTTATAAGTGAGAACATTTGGTATTTGGTTTGCTGTTCCTGCTTCAGTTTGCTAAAGATAATGGCCTCTAGCTCCATACATCTCCCTGCAAAGGACATGATCTTGTTCTTTTTTATAGCTGCATAGTATTCCATGGTATGTGTTTGTGTGTGCATGTATGTATATCACATTTCATATATATATATATATATGAGAAATATATGTATTTCTATATAATCTATATAAAATGTATATTATATATACACATTATATATAATACACTTTTTGCCTGCTCAATTCAAAACAGCTTCTTCGTATTTGAACTTTATGAAAAATAATTATCCTTACTTTGGGGGATGTAGGGGAAGGCTGAGGGAGGGGCAGGGGGCCCGGAGAACATTTCATGAACTTGCCCAGACAGTGATGCATAATCGATCCGGTTAAATATGGTAGCACCCCCTGCCCTGGGCTGGCACCCTTGCCAGCTCGTTGGGGACAGGATGTTCTGAGGTGTGAGCTAATCCAGGAAACTTGCAGCTGGCAAAGCTTCTCACTGCCCCCCTGAAGGGGCCATGCCTCTAGTGGGGAAGGATTCTCTGAAGAAGGTCAGGGGTGGGGCTGGAATGTTAGAGTAAGTTCCCAAGGAATGCAGCTTTCATTTCGATGCCACTGACAGTGTGAGCTTCTTTTAGGTTCCCAACCATGTTCCTATTTTAGAACTGCCCACCCCCTCAGACCCTAGTGTTACCCCAGCCCCGATATCTGTCACAAGGAGCACCAGGCATGCGGGCGTGGCAACTTATGCAGACTTACATATAATATATAGATATAATAGATCTATATATTTATATATCATATATCGATATATCTATATATCATATATATCTATATATCATATAGATCGATAGGATATATATATTGATATATAGATCTATTATATCTATATGGTATATATAAGAATTATATATATAAGAATATATAGAAATATATTCTTATATCTATAATATGTATATTAACAGATCACATACTTCTATATAATATATATAGAATATATCTCTATATAAAATATCCCTATAATATAGAGATATATCTATATATCTCTATATATTTTTCATATATATTTCTGTGTAATATATATTTATATATTATATAGTATATGTGAAATATAGTATATATAGATATATATATATAATAAATATA
>CAUYLG010068623.1:0-41739 GCA_963573385.1 Cacajao melanocephalus | reverse complement strand
GCAGGGGCCATGATGGAATCAGCTTGGGCTGTTTATCCAGTAAACAAAGGCTAGCAATTTTGGGCAGTTACTGATAAGGAAGGTATGCAGCCTTACTTAGATGCCAAGGTCAGCAGTTATTGTGAGGAGAATGGGGCAGCCATTGCAACTTATTTCAAACACTATTTTATAAAATAGTGTTGTTCAGGCTCTAACTTTAGGCCAGCTATAGCACAGTGTCATTCCTAAAAGTCCTGTTACTGCAGTTGCCAAAAGATGTAATACCACTGGAGCTGCCCTTTTTACAGATGCATGGCTGTGTCTTACATGGCATGGGAATTTTATACTAGCATTTGCATAAGACAGTCTTGGAAGTAAAGTGGCAATGCCACAAGCCCCTTTCCATTGGCTCGGAAGACTCAAGTACCCTGAATTTCCACATATGAAATATAATCCTTGCCCAGGGTCCAAAGATACCTCACATCCCCATGATGCTAGTTCCAAAGGTGGGTCTGAACCACTGGAGGAAGTTCCAGTGAGTTGTTCCCATGAAAGTGTTCCAGCCACACCAAGTTGTGCAGTAAGCCTGGAGTGGAAAGATAAGCTGGGGTGGAATTTTAAGAATGATCTTTGGACCCCCCAAGCCAAAGCTTGAGCTAGAGGCAAACATAAATTGTTGATTAAATTGTATTCCAACCAGTGGAAATATTGGAAGTATTGGTATTACTTGTATATTGAGGTTGCCTTGGATTAGGATACTTAAGGAGAAGGAATTGGTGGTGTTTTCCTGGTTTGCGATATGAATCGATTTTTGTTTCTGAGGAATTATAACGTTTCTCTTGATTTGTCCAGCTGAGGACAACCTCATATGAACAATTGTTTAGGGATCCCAAAAAGGTCCCATTCATTCGGTGGGAAGTAAAACAAATTGGGAATTGGCTCTCTGAGGTTAGGTTGTGCAAAACCCTTACAGGATTTGGGGCATTTGTAAAATTTAAATTTGGGATGTTTCTTATGATCTGAGCTAAGACTGTTAGGAATAAGTTTTCTGCAGCTGAACTGGGATATGTAGCTTCTGACTGGGTGGCAACAGTGACTCTGGCATTGACCTTGACTGTATCTTCTAATGGTAGTGGTAAAACTTCAGCTGATAGTGACCCTGAGGTACAAATGTAACAGGAAGTTAAGTTAGTTAGTGTGGCTAACCGTTGAATCTGTTTAAACACTTGGTATTACGGCTGGACCCCCAATATTGGTGAAAATAGGATTATGGACAAAAAAAGTGGATCCATTGGGGAGGAAGCAAGCAGTTAAATGATAAACATTATATATAAATAACTAGGATTATTTACCCCACAGTCACTATGCCACAAAGACACCAGGGAAAGTTGGAGGCATTTACCTATCTTTTGGATGTCTTTTAAACAGGTACATCGGATCTTCCACAGGTTCACAGGTGTAGTGATTGATGGGAGCTTCAGGTTCGAGGTCTGGAGCTTTAGGTATTGCCGGCTTGACCCTGGAAAGATGTATCCAACTATTTAATCCTAACACAGTGGTTAATACCACTGACAAAGGTCCCTTCCATGTGGGTTGTAGCTGATGAGAGGGTGAACCCTCTTTCCACATTTTAACAAGTACTCTATCTCCTGACCTAATCTTGGACTGCTGGTTAGTTCCTGGTATGGGGAGCCTTTCGGTCCAGAACCTTGGTAATGTTTGTTGAAATTTTCCCAGATTAACTAGGTATTTTATTAGCCCAGCTGTTTCTGGATTAGTTATTAGATCATTAGTTAAGAAGGGTCTCCTGTACAGCATTTCCTATGGGCTCATATTTACTTTTGCCCTTGGGGAGTTACGGATTCTCAAAAGGGGTATGGGTAGTAAGCTGACCAACGTTTCTGACGTTTCCTGCCATAGCTTAGCTAGTGCCTATTTTAGAGTTTGATGAGCTCTTTCTACTTTCCTGGAGGATTGAGGTCTCCACGCTGAATGTAAATAGTATTTAATTCTGAACACCTTAGGCACTCCTTGAGTTATTTGGGAAACAAAGGATGGGCCTTTATCACTCTGGAGGCTTTGGGGTAACCCAAACTATGGAATTATTATTTTAAGAGGACTTTTACAACTTCATTAGCCTTTTCTGTTCTGGTAGGGTAAATGTCAACCTATCCTGTAAAGGTGTCTCTCAGTACTAGTAAAAACTTGCATCCTCTGCAAGCTGGCATATGGGTAAAGTCCAAATGCCAGTCTTCCCCAGAGTAAGTTCCCCTTCTTTGGACTGGTTCTATTAGTGGAGACATTCTGTCTCCTGGACTGTTAAATGCTCACAGTGAGCAGGCTTGACAGACCTGCTTAACTACTAAGGCTAAATTACACCCAATAAACAGCCTGTGGTGCTATGGCCAGAGTGGCATTTCTCCCCATCTGGAAAGAGTTGTGCAGGGTTTCTAATAACCTTCCATTGGGCTGTTTGAGGGAGATATACTTTTGATCCCATATACCACCAAGATCCTTGTTTCTGTCCCCTTACTCCCTTATAACCCGTTCCTCCTGTGATGTGTATTCAGGTTCTATCGGGGAATCATAGAAGGGAAGCAGTGCTAAAGATTGTGCCTTGACGGCTGCTGCTTTTGCTTCCCTGTCAGCCTTTTTGTTCCCTTGTGCTACAGGAGCTAAGTCCTTTCGATGCCCTCTACAGTGGATTATAGCCACAGCTTTTGGCACGTGTTTTGCCTCCAACAACTGGAGAATTTCACGCCCATGCTTTATGGGTGAGTGCTTTCTAGTTAGCAGTCCTCTTTCTTTCCAAACCTGTAGCATGAGCCTGAACCACAAGAAATGCATATTAAGGGTCTGTATAGACATTAAGCTTTTTTCCTTTCCCGATATCAGGGCTCAGATACGAGCAATTATTTGAGCTTTTTGTGCTGACATGCCCTGGGGACAGTGACTGGACTTCAGTGATAGTGTTGTCATTTACTATTGCATATCCAGCCTGGCATGTCCCATTTGACACAAAGCTGTTGCCATCTGTGAACCAGCAATCCTCTGAGTCTGGAAGTGACTGATCTTTTAAATCAGGTTGGCTTACATGTGTGTGTGTGATGACCTGCTCACATGAATGACCAAATATTGGGCCTGTGCAGCAATGGAGCTGAATTCAGGGTATTACAGGTTTTAAGGATTACCTCTGGATTGTCTAGGAGCATAGCCTGGTACTTGGTTAAACTTTTCCTCATTATCCAAATATGCCCTTTATTTCCAAGATTGATTTCACCAGATGTGGAGTTAAAACTTCCAGTGGTTGACCTACGGTGATTTTAGTGGCTTCTTCCACTAAAATAGCAGTAGCTGCTATCGCTCACAGGCAGCTTGGCCACCTCAAGGCCACACATCCAATTTCTTTGAAAAATAGGCAGTTGGTCTGGGTTCTGATCCTAATTTTGGGGTTAGCACCCCCCACACCCATGCCCTTCTCTTCTGCCACATACAAGGAAAAGGGCTTAGTGAGGTCTGGAATGACAAGAATGGGGGCTTTGCCAAATGCCTGCTGTAACTTAACAAAGGCTTCCCTCACTTCTGAAGTCCATTCCATTGACTCATTTTTACGGCCCCCTTGTTGTTTCATAAAGGGGTTTGGCTATGAGCCCAAAATTTGGTATCCATATCCCACAGAACCCCACTATTCCTAGAAAGGAACAAAGCTGCTGTTTAGTATAATGGGGTCTAGATTGCATATGAATTGTACCTGTTCTGGGGATATCTGCTGGGCCCAAGGGTTTAGAATACAACCCAAATGTTGGACCTATTGGAGGGTGAGTTGAGCTTTTTTCTTTGACATTTTGTATCCCCTGTATGCCCTGAAATTCAAAACTTTTACAGTATTTTAGTTGGTTGCTTCCTGGGTTGGGCTACACACAGAAGGTCATCTACATATTGAAGTAGGCTTCCGTTTTCCAATGGAATTTTCTAAATCTCATTTTCTAAATCTCTTAGATCCATTTACAGGGCTCAAGCAAGGAAATTGGGGCTATCCTGAAAGCCCTGAGGGGGCACTGTCCATGTGTATTATTTTTCTTTGGTATCTGGATTTTCCCATTCAAAGGCAAAAAGATATTGAAACTCTGGGGCCAGAGGAATGGAAAAGAAGGCATCTTTCAGGTTTAGGACCAAGAACCATTTTGCATCCCCTAGCATCTGATTCAGGACAGTGTATGGTTCTGCCACCAATGGATGGATGGGGATAACAGCTTCCTCGATTGTTCTGAGATCCTGTACTAGCTGATATTCCCCTGAAGTTAAGATGGGTAAAATGGGACTATTGCAAGGTAAATTGCAAGGCTTTAAAAGTTCATGAGTTTGCGATTCTTGAGTTATGGGCTTTTAGCTTGATTGGATATAATTTTCAGTTTGGGAAATAGCTGGAGTCTTTTTAAGCTCTATTTTGCCTGGCTTTGCCATTTTGGCTTTCCCTGGTTTCCCAGTATACCAAGCTAGTGGGTTAACCTTTTTGTTAATGTGGTCTGGGACACTTTACTTACCCAATCATCATCAATCCTGCAATGTTCATATTGTAGTAATTCCTCTATTTTAACCATGACCTCTGCCTTCAACAAGGAAATTGGGCAGCTTGGTATTACTAGAAGCTCCTATTGGAAAATTTGCTTCTCAAATTGACAAGTTAAAGGAGGAGTAAAGGATCTCATTTTTGGCTTCCCCTCCATTCCCATAACATTCATGAACTGGGAGGAAAGTTTTCCTGCATATGCAGTAAGGACAGAGTAATTTGCCCTTATATCAAAGAGAAACTAAATTTGGGTGCCCATGATATCCAGAGTTATCCAGGGCTGCTCAATAGTAATGATGATATTCCTGGACAGGGACAGTAAGGAAGGCTCCAGGCCACTTCGGTCTTCATCTGTCTCCTCCTTTTAGACTTCCAGAGTTTTAACCAATTAAATACCTTGGTGGGAGCAGGGGAAGTCAATTTGCCAGTGCCAAGGGTCACAACTGATGGCTTCACATTGATGGCAGGGCACGGTGGGAGCTTAGTATGATCCTCTCCCCAATGCCCATCTTTTTTTGCACTTGAAGCAAGAGCCTTTGCTAGCATTATCTTTGTGGCCCTTTGTATTTCTCTTGGATGCTTTTTGGGCATTCAGTGCATCATTAATGATAGCTGCCATAATTCTGGCTTGCTGTTTTTTTTTTTTTACTTTGCTCCCCTTTTCCTTCCTCCAGTTCGCAATTGTTGTACACCATAAAGGTGGTGTCAAGGAACTGGTTTTGATTAATCTGTGGTCCCATTTGCAGCTTCTGGAGCTTACGCCTAATGTCTGGGGTAGATTGACTAATGAAATATTGTGCCATTAATATCTCGCCTTCAGGAGAAGCAGGATCTAAGTTTGTATATATTTTAAAGGCTTCTTCTAGTCTACTATAAAACATGGGCCGGGTGCGGTGGCTCACGCCTGTAATCCCAGCACTTTGGGAGGCTGAGGCGGGCAGATCACGAGGTCAAGAGATCGAGACCATCCTGGCCAATATGGTGAAACCTCGTCTCTACTTAAATACAAAAATTAGCTGGGCATGGTGGTGTGCACCTGTAGTCCCAGCTACTTGGGAGGCTGAGGCAGGAGAATTGCTTGAACCCAGGAGGCAGAGGTTGCAGTGAGCCGAGATCGCACCACTGCACTCCAGCCTGACGCCTGGTGACAGAGCGAGATTCTGTCTCAAAACAAAAAAACAACAACAAAAAAAAACCATGGGTGGATTCTCTTCTTTCCCCTGAGTGATCTCCCTAAGCTTATCATAGTTTAATGCCTTTGTTACTCCTTTTTTCATTCCCCTCATGGGTGCCTCAAGAAATTTAGTATGATTATTCATTCTCATAGGAGTATTAGATTTCCAGTTGGGTTCAGTAGTAGGGACTGTATCTGCTCCCAGTCTGTTGCCCTGCAGGCTACATGCAAAACAATTCATCAGTGCCCTGGCTAGCAGCCTCAAAAATTCATTCCTTTTCCAGAAGTGTGTAACAGGTGGCCAAAATGAATTGCATGTCTCTCCAAGAAAGGTTGAAAGCCAAAGTCAAAGTCTGGGACCCATCAGCAAATTTCTTACGGTTTTCTGAGTAACTGCCCAGTTTTTCCTTACATTGTTGGATATCAGTTACTAAGAAGAGTACCTATACCTTGTTATGACCCTTGGTTCCTGCCACTTCTCTGAGAGGTAACAGGGCAGGTGGTATCATTGAATACGGTGTTCCTAAGCTAGTATGAGAAGGGTTTGACTCTTGTCATTGTTTTGAAGCTTAGGATGTATTTGGACCTGGAGTATAGGGAGGTGGCTGTTGTTTGCCCTGACAGATATGTACCCCTTGCAAGAGAGGGTTATCTATAGTATCTGGCTCAGTTTTAGGAGTTTCTTTCTGTGGAGAAGTTTTGGGGACTTTGAAAATGGTGGGCTTTTTAGATATAGGGCCATGAAGGCTTGCACATATGGTATCTCTGACCATTTGCCTTGTCTCTTACAAAATAGATTTAATTGGAAGATGGTGTCATCATTGAGACTTCCATTGACTGGCCATTGCTCTTGACTCCCTAGCTGAAATTGAGGCCAAATGGTGTTACAATAAAATATTAGGCACTTCTTTCACAGGTTTTCAGGGTCAAACTGATCCTAATTATTGAGGATGCAGCTGAGAGGGGAGTCAGGCAGGACTAAAGGAGTGGTTCCCATGACTAATCTGTGGAAAAGAAAAAGAGAGTCTTGGCCAGGTGCGGTGGCTTATGCCTGTAATCCCAGCACTTTGGGAGGCTGAGGCGGGCAGATCACGAGGTCAGGAGATTGAGACCATCCTGGCTAACACAGTGAAACCCCATCTCTACTAAGAAAAAAATTAGCCAGGTGTGGTGGCATGCACCTGTAGTCCCATCTACTTAGGAGGCTGAGACAGGAGAATTGCTTGAACTCAGGAGGTGGAGGTTGCAGTGAGCTGAGATCACGCCATTGCACTCCAGCCTGGGTGACAGAGTGAGACTCTGTCTCAAAAAAAAAAGAAGAAGGGGGTCTCATAGGTTCATGAGTTTACATCTAGAGTCTCCCTTTAGGGTGTCCCCTTTTGAAGGATCTGGACTGTAATTTTGGTTCATTGTAGCATCCCCCAAATGGACCTGTCTTCTGAGTGCCAGATGTCTCTAGCCTTAGGTGGGCACCAGTGCCACTTGAAGAAGGATCCTGCCATAATTGGTGACCTATGATAAGTTTCCCTTTAGTTGCTGGGTTTAACCTTTGGCTTTTAGCATCCCTGTAGCTGGCCAAACTAGTTTCTTTCCAAATGGTTTCCTTAACTGTTGTAGTAACTATAGTCTGAAGGGCAAGGAATTGCAGACTGCCTAATTTAAATTTGTTATTAGAGACTGGCCTCTAAATAAGGAAGTAGAATGCCCTCTGACTATGTGAGATAAACCAGGCACAGTGATTTCCCCATGGATCCACTGCGCAATTTATGCAATGATCCAAGAGTCTCCACCAGAAGTTTTCTTTTAGCACCAGATCCACTAAACTAAAACAATCTAGATCTGGTCCCTCACAGAAGAAGCAGAGTACTCTCCTTATCCAGGTGGGGGGCCCTATCGTTGGGCTGATGCTAGCCCTTGGGCTCTCCATAGTCAGTTATCTATTGCCCTGGCCCTTTGGGTTTGGGGTATATCTCTAATTGGTCTAAACATGTTATCCCAACACAAAAGAAGAAAAGAAAAAAAATTAAAACAAGCAGCAGATAATGTAATATAGCCACACAAACATGCACCTCACCATTGCAGGGATTGATCTTACACCCTGTGGGACCTATTTGCCCTGTTCCCCAATCAGGTTATCTTGTCATGGAAGTCTTCAAGCGTCTGGCGCCTTTTTGGCTATTAACTATCCAACCCATGCCAGCAAAAGGCAGCTTTAAACCAAAGCAAAAGAGCCGAGGAGAAAAAGGAAGAAAATAAAAAGTCCCAGTTCTTCTGGGCTTACCTCCTGGCTGGCTCACCAAAATGTCACCGGATTGGAAGTTGGAGTTTCAGGTTCTTGGTGTTATGAACAAAGAATTGGATGAGACACACAAATAACCACCCTGCAATATTTATTAAGCAAAGGATGTTACAGAGAGAGGAACGAGCTGATCTTCAAGTGGTACCAGCCCTGGATTAATACAGCGTTTGTTCTTTTATACTCACTTCCTACTTTTCCTTAACTCTTAGGGAGGGGATTTCCTGTAATTGTCATATCCGTTTTCTTGTTTTTCTCTCTTAGTGCGCCTGCGCATGTTTGCCACAATTTTAAGTGTATGCATGATATGTATTTCGTATGTATGAGCTTTAAGGAGCTTATTATAATAAAACGTTATCCTAAGGACACATTTTGTCCCGAATGTGCATGCTCCTCTTTCAGGGACTGTCCCATTCCGGCTTATACCAGATTTGTTTACTGCAGAAAGGGCTGGTTGATCATTTCAGCTTCCCTAACAGGTGGTGCCTTATACCTGTTTTCCTGAGAAGGGGCCGCAGGTCAGTCTTCTGACTTCCTTCCCTATTCTGTCTCAGAAGGCCTACTTGGGAGAAAAGTAAACAGGAACGAATGGAACTCCCTCTGATCATCTGGGAAATTTTCAGGAGAGAAAAGGAATTCTAGGATTTTACTATGTGTTTTCCATCTGTGCATGGACTACAAACAGTTTATTTCCACTGACAAATGTTTTGCTGAGTAAAATAGTCTGTGACTCAAGGAATTCACAGTTGGGGGCGGCAGGGAGAGACAGATGAACAAATGATTGCGTTTTGATGGATGAATTCTATGGTTCCACACAGAGCCTCAGGGAGATACGATTGTGGGACAATTAATTGCATTGGGTAGTTGTCAGGCAAAGTTGCAGGGACAACTTGATATCTGCATTTGGGGATTACGTGGTGAGCAGGTGTTGACCTTGCAGGTGAAGGCTACTCTGCTGCAGGGACCAGTAATGGGGCAGCGTTTTCGCCCCGCACGCAGTAGGAGATCCACACATCTGGCCGACAGAAGGAAGAAGATGCCGGCTCAAGCATCAGCTGAGGTTTGGCGTTTGCTGGCCGCGGGCACCGACCTCCAGGGGGCGCCGTGGCCTCGTGCTGTCCGGACGTTGCATTTCCGGGCACCGGGACGCCGCCATCGTCGCCGCGCGCGTCCCCGCTGCGCGCCGCGCATCGTCCGCCGCTCCCGTTACCGAGGCAACCGCGGCGCCTCCTCCGTGTCGGCCGCGATCGTCCCTCCGCGCCATTTTCAAACTGCTCTAGCGTCGAAGCCCGCGGCTGGGCGTAAGGAGCTAGTGGGGGACTCGGGGCCCGAGGGCAATGCTGCTGGAGGCGGAGGGAACGGCGGCTGGAGCTGCCGGTGAGTCCAGTCGCGGGAGCGAGGAGACCGGCGGCGGCGGCGGTGGCGGCGCCTTTGCCTTCCGGGAGGTCCCCGCGGGGCGGGCTCGGGCGCTGCCGGGAGGCCGCGCGGCCGCCGCAGGAAGTGGGGCTGGACCGGGCCGGACCGGGCGGGGAGGGGCGCGAGGACTCTTCCCACCGGCCCTGCTTCCACACCCACTTCCCGTCAACACCCAACGGTAAAGTTGCAAACCCGAGATTGACCGGGGGAGAGCTTGGGCCCGGCTCGTCACGGAGCGTCAGTGTGGGCCGTGCAGACAGACTTGCTGTTGACCAGTGGATCGATTTAAACATTAAAATACCCTGTCAGCGTAACGATCACCCACTCTCTTTGTAACAAAAATGTTCCAAAGCATAGGACGACAGCTTTTAATTAACCTTTGCCCAGCTCCTTTGAAGCATCACCACTGCTTTCCAGCCTTTGAGTTCGATAAGGACTCTGAGATAACCACAGCTAACGGGTGCCTTTGTTGTCTTTTGGGACTTCTTGTTTATGTTTTTAGTTCCTGTGCACACGTACATACACACAGCAATGTTTTTGTAAAAATTAAATGTACTGGTTTTCAGACGTCAACCCCCCGAGTTAAGTAGATGAATACTTCTACACATATATGTATGGGGGACCGCCCCCCTAAACCTAACCTTTTATGTTGCTTCTCTGGAAACTTAAAATTGAGTATAGCCTCCATGTCTGGATGGGGATTATGTGGGAAGACAATAGTTCGTGGATGAGGTGGCCTAACATGTTTTTGTCTGGGAGGTTTTTAATCTGTCCTGAGGCCCCGGTCGTGATTTATTGATTCATGTTTATTCTCATTCCCTCCCCGCTGAAGCAGGATATGAGGAAGTATTATCTCTGGGTAACTGGACTTGGTAGCAAAGAAGGGAAATGTTTGAGTGCTGCATGCCCTGCAAGTTTACACCCTGCTAGTAATACATCTGGATTTGTCAGGTGTATTTCTGATCTCTGCAGGAATTTCCCTGAAAACCTTTCATCACTTAGGTGTCTCTTGTGGAAGGAACCTAGGAAATCCATGAGGAAGCCATTTAGAAAAAGTTAACAGGAGCAAGGAGAAAGATTTGTAGAAAGGAGTAACCAAGGGGAACGACTAATTTAAAAGTGATCTGGTAAATTGAGTCAGCATGGTACAGAAACCAGGGTGCTGGGCGGGGACTTAGAAGACCTGGTCTCTGATGACCGCCCACCTACTTTGTGGCCCCGTGGTTTTGGAAGAGTTACTTTCTTGAGGCCCCGTGGTTTTGGAAGAGTTAAGTAGGGATGATATCATTGATCTTTCTTCCTCCCAGGGTAGCTGTGGGGTTCGACTTTTACATGTATGCTCATGCATGTAATGTATGTTTTATATATTGTGGAGAACAGATATAAAACAAAATTTTTATTTGGCTTAGAATTATGACTATCATGACTATAGTTAGGAAAGGTTAGAAAAGAGCAAAGTTTCTAAAGAAATTATCTTTGGGCTGAGTGTATTGGCTCACACCTGTAAACCCAGCACTTTGGGAGGCAGAGGTGGAGAATAGCTTGAATTCAAGAGTTGGAGACCAGCCTGGGCAACATAGCAAGACCCTGTCTCTAAAAAAGGTAAAAATTAAAATATATAAAAAAAAGAAATGATCTTTGGAAAAGTCCATTTTAGGACAGATTGATAGGAATATATTCATAAATATTAAAAAAGACAAAGACTTGTACAGAGGTACTTGTGTTGTTTTTTTTTTTTAAATTGAAGTGAATTTTACATGGTAAAACGCATAGATCTTAAGTGTACTATTTGAAAAGTACATTCTGTAAATGTATACACCTGTGTAATCACTACCCCAATCAATGTAATATTTTCATTATCCTAAAAGGTTCTCTCTTAACTCGTAACAGACAATCGGCAACCGCTTCACCTCCCCAGGCAACTACTGTTTTAATTTCTGTCCCCATAGTTTAATTTTACTTGTTCATCAACTTTATGTAAATGGAATCATGCAGTGTATGTCTGGTTTCTTGTGCTCAAATAATGTTTCTGAGATTCATTCATACTGTTGATGTGTATCAGTAGTTCCTTTTATCCCTTAGAATTGCGTTGTATAAATATATCATAGTTTATCCTTTCTGCTGTTGATGGAGGTTTAGGTTGTTTCCAGTTTGGGTCTACTATGAGTAAAGCTCCTGTGAACATTCTTGTAGAGTCGTTTTGTGGATATTTCTTATTTCCATAAATACCTGGGAATAGAATCATAGGGTTACAGACTAGAAGTATGTTTAACTTTATAAAAAACTGCCAGACTTTTTCCAAAGTGATTTTATACTCCTGTCAGCAATGTGTGAAGATTCTAGTTGCTCTAGATCTTTGCGACATTTGCTGTTGTCGATCCTTGTAATTTTAGTCATTCTAGTTTGGGAGAAATTGTACCTGGTTGTTTTAATTTGTATTTCTGTGATGACTACTGTTGAGCACCTTTTCATATGATTATTCCCATTCAGACACCCATGGGAGATGTCTGTTCAAGTCTTTAGCACAGCTAAATTTTAGTTTTAGCCCAAATTAATGTTATTATTGGGATGTTTGTCTTATTATTGAGCTGTAAGAGTTCCTTTTATATTCTCTATACAAATTCTTTGTCAGATATTGTGAATATTTTTTTCCCACTCTTTGGTTTGCCTTCTTAGTTTCTTAATTGAGTATTTTGATGGGAAGACATTTAAAATTTTGATGAAGTCTAATTTATCAAATTTATCTTTTATGTTTAGTGCTTTTAAAGAGGCTTCTCCAAGAGTTCTCTGCCTACTTCAGGCTTAGGGAAAATCTTTGTTTTCTCCTGGAAGCTTTATTGTTTTAACTTTTACATTTAGTTGTATGAAGAAACATTTATTTTAATCCGGTAACAGGAATATCATAAGCATTGACTTTAAATCTGAATTTTCCAGAAGTCTGCCTACCTGAAGAAAAACAAAAAATAATTGCTTCATATTAAAAGAATTTTTTCTTCTTATTGTGAAACAACAGTTATGGCTATAATATAACGATGTTTTATTCTTTTCTCTCAGGACTTTAATTTTTGGAAGTGAATACAACTTGTTTTGGAAGACAAGATGACTACAGTTGTGGAAAGAAAGTATATTAATGTTAGAAAAAGACTGGATCAGCTGGGATACCGCCAGACTCTGACAGTGGAGTGTTTACCTTTGGTAGAAAAACTTTTCAGGTAAAGACAAAAATACAGTTTTAAGATCCCTAATCCACTTACCTTATTTCTGATTGAACTTCATGCTTCAGTAAAGAAAAGGGTAGATTTTCTAAAAGGCTTTAAACCATCCGAAATTCATCTGTTTTTTCACTGTCCTCAGTCCGGGCCTTCCACGTTGCAGAACTCTAAAGGTCACCACTCATGCTGTACTGTTCAAAGTAAATGTTTCTGAGGGTTTTCTCTGTGAATAGAATTCCAGGTTTTTGGATATCTGATATAGTTGAGAGACAATTTTCCCTTAAGTTCTTTTTTTCCCCCTTAAGTTCTGTGTCTGCTTCACTGGTCTTCAAATACAGTCATGCATAGCTTCATGACGGGGATAGATTCTAAGAAACGTGTCATTCATTAGGTGATTTTGTCATTGTACCAACATCATAGGGTGTGCTTACACAAATCTAGATAGTTTAGCCTACCACAAACCTAGGCTATATGGTACATATCCTATGGCTCCTAGGCTACAAAGCTGTATAGTATGTTACTACACTGAATACTATAGGCAGTTGTAACACAATGGTACCTATTTGTGTATCTGAATATATGTAATCATAGAAAAGGTATTGTGTTGTGCTACAGTGTTACAATGGCCAGGATCTCATGAGGCAATAGAAATTTTTCAGCTCCCCCTGTTATAAATTTTATAGGACTACTGTCCTTCCTATATGTGGTCTATTGTTGACCAAAATGTTATTATGTGGCACATGACTCTTTAGAAATATGTTTTTAGTTGTTAGAAAGTTAATGAAATGTTTCCTGGTATTTAAATTTTCTGTTCTTTTAGTGACTTAGTTCATACAACAGAGAGCCTTCGGCAGTCAAAATTATCTGCTGTGAAAGCTGAAAAAGAAAGTGCCAATTTTGATTTTGTTTTGGAACCCTATAAACTTGAAAATGCAAGGTTGAGTAGAGAAAATAATGAATTATACCTAGAGTTAATGAAACTGAGAGAACACTCAGACCAACGCATTAAAGGTAAGTGAAAATTTGGTAATTTTTGAAAAGCAGACAAAAAGTCCTTTTTGTTTTATATGAAGGAAAGGCTAATGTCTAATTTTAAAGTGATCAATTAGAAAATATGGTAGTCCTACAACCAGATGCTGTATGCCTGTAATCCTAGCTACTCGGGAGTCTGAGGTAGGAGGATTGCTTGAGCCCAGGAGTTTGAGACCAGCCTAGGCAACATAATGAAAACTTGTCTCAAAAAAAGAAAAGACAATATGAATTAGCTGGGCTTGGTGGTGTGTGCCTGTAATCCCAGCTACTCGGGAGGCTGAGGCAGGAGAATTGCTTGATCCTGGGAGGTGGAGGGTGCAGTGAGCCGAGACCGCACCACTGCACTCCAGCCTGGCAACAGAGCGAGACTCTGTCTCAAAAAAAAAAAAAATGATAGTCCTTCTGATAATATCTCCTGAAATACTGTAGGGTATGTTGAAGAGTTCCTGAGAAGGAGAATAAATGTGCATTCTATAGCTATGATAGTCTTCACTATATGTGGATTAAATTTTTAGAATTAAAATTGCCATAAGGAATATTAAATGCTAGAATTGAAGAAATGTTCTTGAAACAACTTTTGTTTTTCCCTTACTGAAAATAAAAGTAGTAAATAAGGTGAAAACCATGTATCATGCTGACTGTTTTTATAAAGTCAGTCTTTGAGCTGTCAAGTAGAATAGGATGATTTCAAAGGTACTAAGGCAAAGGTAATTATATGGTTATCTTAGTATGAATTATTCTTATATTCAGTAGAAAATTTTATCTAATACATGGTGTGAATTCAAAATCCTTTAGCTTCAGACCCAATTTACTGGAGCAAAAGCTGTGCTGTACATTAGGCTCAACAGTAGCTGAAAAATGAAGATTCCTTTTTGTGCTTAGTGAGTTATTTGCAGTTTTGTTAATAATAGTAGAAGAAGTAATAAGCTTCAATTAAAGCATTCATAAGAAGCAGGTGGAGACTTTTAAGTTGATACGATTTTTTGTATTTTGTGAAATGGAAAAACTTCATGGATTTCTTGATCTTTAAAATGGTCTTCGAATCTTTTTAAGAGTTGAAAACTTCATTGAAGAAGTGTGCACATGAAACATCTGATCTGAAATTTCTAAATAACCAGTATGTTCATAAACTCAAACTGTTGGAGAAAGAGAGCAAAGCTAAGAATGAAAGAATTCAACAACTTCAAGAAAAGAATTTGCATGCTGTAGTACAAACTCCAGGTAAATTGATTCCTTCTCAAGACACATTGTACACATTTGATCTTTTAAAGATACTAAAACCGTTGACTAAAATAGGACTCGGATTAGATGTTCATGCTTGGACTTTAGTGTTTGAAAATATATATTGAATGCACCATAAACTTCTTGATTTATTTCTAATGATCCAGGTAGTAGTTTATACATGTGCTTAGAAATGTATGTAGTATTAGCTACTTAGATACAAGTACTCAAATGCCCAGAGCTTTCTCTAATCAATATTTTAAATTCTTTTTTCTATTACTATTACCATTATTATTTTAGTTGTAAAAGTAATCCATACTCATTAAAGAATTTGGAAATTATGTACCTTCTTAGTTTATTTTATTGTTTTTAGCATTATGCTCAGTAGTTATAGAGCAAGAAAAAGAAATGATGGAGCCAGGTGCGATGGCTCACACCTGTAATCCTAGCACTTTGAGAGGCTGAAGTAGGCAGATCATTTGAACCCAAGAGTTCGACACCAGTGTGGGAACATAGTGAAACCCCATCTCTACCAAAAATACAGTAATTAGCTGGGCATCGTGGCACAAGCCTCTATAGTTCCAGCTGCTTGAGAGGCTGAGATGGGAGGATTGCTTGAGCCTGGGAGGCGGAGTTTGTAATGAGCTGAGATTACACCACCGCACTCCACCCTGGGTGACGAGTGAGACTGTCTCAAAAAAAGAAAAAGAAATGATGGGCTATATCCAGAGTTGGTGATTGTTCAGCAGGTATGGATTGGGTGAAGAATCTCCAATATTAGTGACAAAATCATTAAGAATCTGAACCATGGGATCAAAATTATGGAAGTAAGTGAGTCACAGGAGGCTGCTAGATTATGAGACTAGGTTAAGATGGAGAGATTAAAGAGCATGGTGAGGACCAAAAGTAATTTGGTTGCTATGAAGATTGCAGTCAGAATGGAATTTTGAAGTTGAAGAACTAGAAGCCAGCAGAGTTCTAAGTGATGACAAAGGCCAAAGTGGTTTCATGTTATTTTGTGCCTGAAGCTGAGTGGAGAGGAGACTTCTAAGAGTGGACAGATTAGAACTGTGAAGCCAGGGTGGGGGAAGACTCAGTGGAGCGTGAGATAGCATAGGAGATGAGCTGGGCACTGGGACTGTGAGTCAAAGGCAGAAAAGATGGAGAAAAGTGGGAGTCAACCTTGGAAGTTACTAGAAGATTAAGGCAGAAAAAAAAAAGGATAATCAGGTTTCCTGAGGAAAGAATGGGATTGACTCCAGAGAGATTCAAGATGTGTAATCAATATGGTGACTAAATGTAGATTTGGGAAGTAGAGGAATTCTCAGACTTCTCTTTCGAGTGAATGAGTAGGTGGAGGATGATACTATTTCTTAAGTTAGAGAATGTAGGAAGCAGAGCAGGAGTCCACTTTTGGATGTGTGGAGTATGCTATACCCACGAGACATTCATGTCTAAATTTTTGGTAAACAGTGTGGGATATATAGATCTGTTCTGAAAAGTGTGGGCCTGGGTGGAGATGCAAATTTGAGAGTCATTGGAGTCTCATGGTAATTGAAGCTATGGGTGTAGTAAGAATTATCTAGTGAGATTATGTAGACCGGGAAAAGAGGAGACCCAAAGTCAGACCCTAGGGGAATTGGTATTTAAGGAACTGGTAGAAGAAGATGGTTTTTGAAGGAAACTGAGAAGCCACCAAGGAGGAAAACCAGGAGGTAAAGAAAGAAGCAAGTGGTTAGCTTTGTTCAGGTCAAAAAGGTTAATTAAAAACTTTGGGCCCAGTTTTCTCATCCTTAAAACTCGAGGTAGGAAGGGCCGGGCATGGTAGCTCACACCTATAATCCCAGCACTTTGGAAGGCTGAGGCTGGCGGATCATGAGGTCAGGATTTCAAGACCAGCTTGGCCAACATAGTGAAACCCTGTCTCTACTAAAAATATAAAAATTAGTTGGGCATAGTGGCGCACACCTGTAGACCCAACTGCTTGAGATGCTGAGGCAGGAGAATTGCTTGAACCTGGGAGGCAGAGGTTGTAGTGAGCCAAGATCATGCCACTGCACTCCAGCCTGGACGACAGAGTGAGATTCCGTCTCAAAAAAAACAACAACTGCAACAACAACAACAAAAAACTAGAGGTAGGAGTATACAAAATTTGTTAGAATTTTAATGAGGCAAAATTGTGTATTATGTTTGTTCTTCACAAGGATCTGCTAGTTTTTCAGATACATTTCTAATCTTAGCAAAATCCTTCAAAAGATAAATTATCCATGTATTTTGACCAAGATAAGACATATCTAGCCACAAGAAAATTTAGTCCTACTATTTGTAATGATTAAGAAAACATTCCCTCCTAATTCAGATTATAGCACGGGTTTGTATTACAAATGACATTCCATTCATTATATTCTAACTTTGCTACTTACAATTTCAGTTATCTGCTGTGTTGATATTACTTAATAAGCACGTATATTTTAGTTCTCACTGCCAGTTTTCTGCTAGTGATAATTTCTTGAGCTTATAAGTGACACCACAGGCACATTCAGCTTTTAAACTTGCCAAAGTCTGATCCCCATCTAGTGGACAAACATATTAAGCCTGGGCATATATGCCAAGCATGCAGGCATATAAAACTTGTTTGATAACCAGGTCTTGTTGAGGTGTTTAGGAATGCACTGTTTAGTTAAAGATCAGGGTGGATATTTACATATTGATGGAGAAAATCTTTTATCAATATGTAATATGAACTGCAGACACCCTTTATAACCAAAAGGCTAACCTGGACTATTTAATTCTAAGACATGGTTTTGTTTCTTCTTAATTTTTTAAGACACTCGTTCTTTTTAGGTGGCAAAAAAAGAAGTATTGCTTTCAGGCGCCAGCGTATGCAAATTGATGAACCGGTTCCTCCATCTGAAGTCAGTTCATATCCAGTTCCGCAACCAGATGATCCTTACATTGCAGACCTCCTGCAAGTGGCTGATAACAGGTGCATTAAATAATTCTTTGTTGGATTGAGTTAATTGAGCACTCAGTTAATTAGCTGTACGTTTCTTGATGGGAAGGCTTTTTGTCTTGTTAACTATTGTCTCTCCAGTGTCTAGCACAGAACTTGGCACAGGCACTCAGTAAATACTTTCAGATTGATATAAAATGTTTTTACTTGTTTTGAAACTTTGATCAAATAGATCATATATCTAAGGTTTCTGTTCATACTGGCTTAAAAATAATTTAATGCCATCAAGGACTTGTTTCAGTAGAGCTGCTTTGACATTTTGTGTCATCTCCAAGTAAGAGGTATCTTTTACGGGAATCTTTATTGCTTCAGATTTATGTCAAATGCCAGTTGAATATGAAGAGATTTGTAACAGGATTTGAAATTCACTTTTTTAAATGGTTTCTCTAGCTCTGTGTTTATATTTCCTGACATTTGCATCAGATATAAATTCCATTTAATTAAAACTTTATTAAGGCTCCTAGGCAAGGCACTGTGTAAGTGTTCTGAGGATATAAAGGTTTGAAGAAGATGGGTGTTTTTGCTTTTGAGAAGCTTGTAGCCCAGTACTAGAGGTGAGACAAGAGAAATTCACAAAATGCAATTCAGAAAATTATAAGAGGCTCAAAGGAATGGATGAGCACTAGTCTCCATGGTAATAGCTGGAGAAGCATTTGAAACTATAGAATACACTAATGGAAATAGTTTATGCAGGTAGCTTTTAATTTTTTTAATTATGCAGAGAATGTTGGGGTGGGGGTAATTAATCTCAATAGATCAATCTAAAAGAGTGCATTGAGACCAGGTGCGGTGGCTCACGCCTGTAATCCCAGCACTTTGGGAAGCCAAGGCAGGAGGATTGCTTAACCCATGAATTTGAGACCAGCCAGCACTTTGGGAAGCCAAGGCAGAAGGATTGTTTGAACCCATGAGTTTGAGACCAGCCTGGGCAATATAGTGAGACCTTGTCTCTACAGAAAAGTTAAAAATTAACCAAGCATGGTGGCATGCACCTATAGACCCAGCTACTTAGGAGGCTGAGGTAGACAGATCATTTGAGCCTAGGAGGCAGAGGTTGCAGTGAACCAAGATTGAACCACTGCACTCCAGCCTAGGAGACAGAGTGAGACCCTGTTAAGCTGCTGATGAAGATCTCTTCACTCAGTTGTCACACAATATTTTTTTTTTCTGAAACAGAGTCTCACTCTGTTGCCCAGGCTGGAGTACAGTGGCACGATCTTGGCTCACTGCAACCTCTGCCTCCTGGGTTCAAGCGATTTTCCTGTCTCAGCTTCCTGAGTAGCTGGGACTACAGGCACCTGCTACCATGTCTGGCTAATTTTTTGTATTTTTAGTAGAGACGGGGTTTTACCATGTTAACCAGGATCACTTCAGCTCAAGTGATCCGCCTGCCTTGACCTCCCAAAATGCTGGGATTACAGGCATGAGCCACCATGCCTGGCCAATATTTTTATATAGTTATTTGACCTTAACAGGGAAGTGTTTTGTTCTTATAATCTGAGACTTCTCAGACAATATGTTATTATTATTTAGGGAATTATTTGGGGTGCATAAGTGACGTTAGTCTCTTTTAATTGTTCTATTTAATTTATATATGTACATTTTGTTTGTATTTAGAGTCATTCATGCATTTATAAGAGTGTAGTTGCATACATACTCTTCTCTTAAACCTAGATTAATATCAAATGTTGGTTCCAGTAACAGCAAGTACAGGCCGTATACAGCTTCATTTACTCCACCCCATGGAAAATCTTTTAAAAGCAGACCTGGGGCTGGAAGTGCTGTGGCTTACGCCTGTAATCCCAGCACTTTAGGAGCCTGAGGCGGAAAGATTGCTTAAGCCCAGAAGTTCAAGACCAGCCTTGGCAACGTGGAAAAACTGTCTCTACAAAAAATGTAAAAATTAGCCAAGTGTGGTGGCATGTGCCTGTGGTCCCAGGTACTCGGGAGGCTGAGGTGGGAGGATTGATGGAGCTGTAGAGGTTGAGGCTGTAGTGAATTGTGATCGGGCCACTGGATTCTAGCCTAGATGATGAAGGGAGAGTCTGTCTCAAAAAATAAAAAAAAACCAGACCTGGCTTCAGACTTTGTCCTTCCAATATGAAAATGGATTGTGTCATATTGTACCTGTACAACTAAAGTAATTTGGACAAAATCTTGATTCTGTTAGAATTAATAAGTTCCAGAAGGAATAGGGTTTTTGCTGTAGTTACACATGACCTTTTTCTCCAGGGTTTCAAAGTAGTATTAGACAATAGAGGGTTAGGGTCAGAAAACACATTTTAGTTTCTTATTTCACTTACTAAGCCTATGAATTTCGGAGTAAACTCCCAGTTTTCTTAACTTAAGAATTGGCAGCAGTACCTCAAAGCATTTTCCTGGGGATCAAATGCAATAGTGAGGTGTGTCTTGCATAATGTATCTGAGTTTCAAATTATTTACTACTCACTTTTTAATCTGTTCTTACAAACCAACTGTCCATGATGATGTACTATATTTTATGTTGATTTGGGGACCCTTTGGCACAATAAGCTCTACGTCTTTGAGAAGCTGAAAGTATAGAATTTATGAAGGAACACATCTAGTTTCATTTCTTGTTATTTTGTATTTCTTCACAAAAGTATATTGGCATTAATTTAAAGTGCTTTTCAGGATTCAAGAACTTCAGCAGGAAGTGCACCAGCTACAAGAAAAGTTAGCAGTGATGGAAAGTGGGGTGAGAGATTATAGCAAGCAGGTAGGATTTTCATTTACTTGCATAGCAGGGATTGAGATAGGTACGCTGTGATTGTAAATAGAATTGGGTTATATTTGATATTACCAAAACTGAGTTTTTACAGCTTTTATCTTTTTCATCAGGTTTGTTAATAGAGTTCATAGCTGGAATGGCTTAGGTGGTTTTACAGCATTTACTTAGTCCATTCCCTTCACTATTCATTGAGGTGAATGGTAGTTGTTTGTTTGTTTTTTCTTTTAGTTGAATCATTTATCTCCCCAAATATAATTTTATAACCATATTACATTTTTCATCTCAGGAAATATTTTATTGAAGTGTGCTGTGTTTTATAATTGTATTTTGTGATTTTTCTACTCATCATAGATTTTGTCATATTGAACACTAGTCTCTTAGAAAGTTACTCTTGTGTTGCCATTTTTTGGTGTGTTTTCTACAAGCACTGGTCCTTATGCAACAGTTTTCTGAATAAGCAGGAGAATTAGTAGATGCAGAGTTATACTATAACCATAGCAGGCTTTGTCTTTTCATAATTTCTATTGGTGTCTTGGCTAAATTTTCATTTGAGTAATTACAGGCTTGTTTTCTTAATATGTTTCCTGAAGGGTTAATTGGGTAACATGTTTTTCATTTTCTGTATATGACTGCATTTTTGTTTATGAGTGATCTGCACACACACAAATATAGATGTAACTTAGATGTTCGTATAACTAAGTCTGTAAAGTGTTTTGAAGATTATTTGAATAAAAATGGAGTTAAAGGAAATTGGCCAGACGTGGTGGTTCATGCCTGTATTCCCAGTACTTTGGGAGGCTGAGGCGGGTGGATCACTTGTGGTCAGGAGTTCGAGACCAGCCTGGGCAACATGGTGAAACCCCATCTCTACTGACAAAAATTAGCCGGGGTTGTGGCGTGTGCTTGTAATCCCAGCTACTCAGGAGGCTAAGGCAGGAGAATCACTTGAACCTGGGAGGCAGATGTTACAATGACCCCAGATTGCAACACCGCACTCAAGCCTGATGACAGACCCTGTCTCAAAAAAAAAGAGAAAGGAAATCATAATGTCAACCAAAATCTTACTTCATGAAGAGATGTTGAAAATATCCAATATGCACATGAGTTTAGTATTATTGGCATTTTGCATTTTATAATTACACTTTCATTTATTCTGGGTACTTTATGAACAGAAAGTTTTTACCATCTCTGTGAGGTGGCTGAAGTGTTTGGAGAAAACAGCTTGACCATTCTGATTAAAGCCACCAATTTATTGTGGTTCTTAATCTTAGTTGAGCTTACTCTGCTGCCTTTCAGTTATTTGTCTTTTTTTGCTTGAGTTTATTCTGTTTTTCTCAGCACATATTCCAGGTTTTGCTGTTTTTAAGCTGTTTTCCCAACTTATAATACTCATCTTCTGAGAATGTCACCTTGTCTCAGCTTTCTATCTCTACCTTTAAAATGAGCTGTATTTGCACTCAAGCTGTCTTAAGACTTAGTGGGCAGGGTATTGTTCTTCTTACTTAAGGCTGAGTTGCCTGTGCTCTTGACCCCATTTCCTCTTTTCTCCTTAGGACCTTACTTTAGTCAATTGTTCTTTTTTTCTTTACCAAGTAGGTATATAACCACTTTGCAAGGATTAATTCGTTTAATCTTCATAACAATCCTATGAAGAGGTACTACTCTTGTCATAACTAACATCCCTTTTAAAAAACTCTTTTAACTACCTCTCCCTCTTGAGGATTCCTTCTCCCTCTCCATGCAGACTTCTCCAAAGACTGTCTTGCTTGATATCTCCATTTCTGTCACTGTTTCTCCACCTCTTGCTCCCTCCTTAACCTATTGTAGTCTGTCTTCCACACCCACTATGTGAATTGGTCTAGTTAATGACATCAATAACATTAATTGCTAGATCCAAAAGGATTCTTACAGCCTTTATTTTCTTGACCTACTCTATAGTATTAGATATTATTGATAATTCCTCTTTGAAACTCTTCCGTGACTTCATTTTTTTCCAGTTTTCTTTTTTTTTAAGCCTCTTAAATTTTTTTGGCTTTTTTTCACCTGTGCACTCCCTGAAATATTACTTTTTTCCTGGATTCTGTTTTTGACCCCTTCTGCTCTTCTGTGTCTCTCCTCAAGTGTCCTCATCTGCTGTCTTGGTTTAAAATATTACTCCTGTATGTTGATGAGTCCTCCATCTCTCTCTGGCTCAGACTTCTCTGCTGAACTCCAGACCGATGTACCCAATTTCACACTGGGTATTTCCACTTGGATGTAGTCTTTCTGTACTCATATGCCTTATACTGAACTTGCTCTCCTCTGCTTTCAACTCCTATATTCTCTCCTTTGGTTGGTAGCATCAACATTTGCCCAAGCGCACATTCTGTAGTCTTTCTAGATCTCTTTCTCTTGCCTTCACATACCACTCACCAAGTTTTGTCATTTTTCCTGGCTAAATGCATCTTAAACTTAATTCTTCTGTTCTATCCTCTACCACCGTTTTATTTTAGTCATTAATTGTCTCTTATGTATTCCTGCATTAGGTCTCCCTGCCTCTGGTTTTATTCCTGTCAGTTTCATCTTTTAGTCCAGGGTAATCATAATTAGTTTCTGCCTGATTCTTCAGACATCTCCAACTACTAGGTCTGATGTACATTACATCCAGTCATCCTGAGCTGTTTACGCTGTCTCAAACATACCATGTTGTTGTTACTTTTTGGTGTGTTTGGAATGTTTGGTTTTTATTTATTTATTTTAAGAAAACCAAAGCTTGGGCCAGGAGTGGTGGCTCACACCTATAATCTTAGCACCTTGGGAGGCTGAGGTGGGTGGATCACCTGAGGTCAGGAGTTTGAGACCAGCCTGGCCAACATGGTGAAACCCCATCTCTACTAAAAATACAAAAAAATTAGCCAGACGTGGTGGCATATGCTTATAGTTCCAGCTACTCAGGAGGCTGAGGCAGGAGAATGGCTTGAACCCAGGAGGCAGAGGTTGCAGTGACCCGCGATCGCGCCACTGTACTCCAGATAGGTGACAGAGTGAGACTCCATCTCAAAAAAAGAAAAAAAGCAAAGCTTAAAGGAGTGAGCTTTTCCAAATTCTTACATAAATAACAGATAATTAAATCCACCCCAGTTTCCTATTTTTTTTTAATATCAAGGTTCGGTACCAACCTACTTTTCTTAGTATGTTACACTTGTTCATTTATTCTATCAGAAACTGAAGTAGTTCAGATTCAGTTCCAGTACTTGAGCATGTATGTAATCTGCTAGGAAATTTCTTTTTATTGACAGTACTTCTGTTGACATTTTCTATGTAATTTATTTTTGTTCTGCATATATGCATATAATATATGGACATAAGTATGAATGTTAATCTCTTGTATACATCAGAACATGAGAAAATATATCCAAAGAAATGTTTGCTCAGTGTTAATCATTTGTTTAAAAACCAGATTATTTGAAATGACAGCATGACTTTATATCTTCAGATCGAGCTAAGAGAACGAGAGATAGAACGATTGTCGGTTGCTTTGGATGGTGGTCGCTCTCCTGATGTCCTCTCTCTGGAGTCTAGAAATAAGACCAATGAAAAGCTTATTGCTCAGTTAAATATTCAGGTATTGGATTTTATAATTATTTCCCTGAATGTATATAATGGTGTTTATAATAAACACTATGTTTATAATGGTCTATTGGTTTGTAAAAGTGGTGGGAGTTGTTCACTGAGTTATTATTTATAATAGGAAAAATTTGATAGAACCGTGGTATTCAGAAATAGGGTGGAGTTGTTGAAAAATCATGTTTTTAAAGACTATTTAATGAGGCAGTAATTAAGAAATACCATAACATTAACAATTTAAAGGAAGAGAATAAACTCTGAGGACATGATTGTCAATTTGGTTTTAAGAAAATGCGTATATGGACTCGGAAAGAGAAAGCAAACAGAATATACCAAAGTATACTAACAAAGCTTATCTTTGTGTGGTGGGATATTCTTCTTTTTGGTTTTCTTTTTTGTTTTTCAAAGCTGTTATAAGTATGTATTTTATAACATTAAAAAATTAAGCATGTATATAAAAATTAAATACCTAGCTTTTATCTACTTACATAGTAGATTCCTTTGCCATGCATTTGACCTAAGGCTGAAAGAGCAGGAACGTTCCATGCAGCATGACCCATAAACTTTAGAAATTTTGGTATGACAGAGCTGCCTGGGCCACAGACAGAATTACTATATCATGATATTCTTGTCATGTAGAACTCTGTATTGGGAAAAAGTTCACACAAATTTCTTATCCTTTCTATGCTTGAAAATCAAAGCCGATGGATATATACTTTCATCAAACTTCACATGGTCAGTTTTGCAAATAATATAAATTTGCAAATATAAAATAGCTGTAGTTTTAATCTTCAATATCTCTTAAAATACAGTTTTTTTTTTAATATTTGGAAAGCAGCTGTAGTTTTAATCTTCAGTATCTCTTAAAATACAGTTTTTTAAAATATTATTTGGAAAGTCAGTGTTTAGGATAATTTTCCAATTTACACACCTCTTAAATTACAACTCCAATTTAGGTTGACTTTCTTCAGCAAGCTAATAAAGACTTGGAGAAGCATATACAAGAGCTCATGGAAACCAAGGAAACAGTGACATCTGAAGTTGTTAATTTAAGTAACAAAAATGAAAAACTCTGCCAAGAATTAACTGAAATAGATCAGTTAGCACAGCAGTTGGAAAGACATAAAGAAGAAGTGCTTGAGACTGCTGATAAAGAGCTTGGGGAAGCAAAGGTAATGAATGATGTGTGTAGGTTGTGAGAGTGTTCAGTAATTCTCCTAGCACGCAGTGAGCTTGAGCCCTTTTGATATCTGCATTCAGGTTTTTGGTTTATTTTGTGTGTCTCTTTGTTTTTTTGCTTTGGTAATTTAGGGTTTTCTGAAGCGTTGTTTACACCCTCTAAATGATTGTATTTTTTCTAGTAGTTTGGGTGTCTCTCTGAAGCACACCTATTCTTAGGATGGATCTCCAAACTCTAGTCTGTTTTCCTTCAAGATTTTAATCTCTGTTCTTTTTTATTTTTATTTTTATTTTTTCAAAGGAAAATTTGTACTGTTTTAATTATTTTTATTTACAGAAAACTCTACAGTGGCAAATTCTTTAGCCTTTGCTTTTTTGAGGCTTGGCAATGCGAGCCACAGACTTGGGACCCAGGACATTGCCTCCCCAGTGACGGCAGATCTCATCATGTCTGTCACTGTGCTTTGTCCTGATAGCTTCCATCAGCTTAGCCAAAGCGCCTTTGTCTTCTGAGTTAACCTGTGTGAAGGCGACAGTGGTGCAGGTCTTCCTGTGGACTAGACGTCCCAGTCTTGCCTTCCCCTTGATAATGCAGTAAGGGACTCCCATTTTCCGACACAGGGCAGGCAAAAAGACAACCAGCTCAATGGGATCCGTGTCGTGTGCAGTCACGGAGCTTTCTTGTGAGCGTTCTTGTTCTCCACCAAGGCAGTGACAGTGTTAACTCCTGCTTGAAGGACAGGTGGTCTCTTAGTGGGGACGTCCCCTTTGCCAGCAGCTTTCTTCTCGGCCCAGGCCAACAGCCTCCACTTCTCTTGCTGTGTCTCTGGCCTATACTTCTGGGCCAGCTTTAGCAGCTCAATAGCGTTTGGCGGTCCAGGGCCTGGGTGAACTGGTTAATGGCAGGAGGCACTTTCAGCCACTTATAAAGGATGGCTCTCTGCCACTGCAACCTGATACAGCGGGGCCATTTCACAGAGTGGGTGAGGTCTCTTTTCGGTTGAACGTCCTGTCCAGTGCCAAAATTCTTTGGCCTTTTCTCAAAGATGGGATTCGCCACTCTCTTGGTCTCCTGCTTCTTCACGACAGCAGGGGCCAGAGCCACTTTCTTCCTCTTGGCCTTCTTTCCTTTCGGCATCTTGGGTGGCGGGAAGAGAGCTAATCTCTGTTCTTTTATCTCTACATTGTGAGAGAGCTTCTGAAGTTTCCCCTCCATGTCATTTTTGCTCAATAATCTTTTTTTTTTTTTTTTTTTTTTTTCTTGAGACAGAGTCTCTGTCACTCAGGCTGGAGTGGAGTACAGTGGCACGATCTGGGCCCACTGCAACCTCCATCTCCCGGGTTCACGCAATTCTCCTGCCTCAGCCTCTGAGTGGCTGGAATTACAGGTGCCTGCAACCATGCCCAGCTAATTTTTGTATTTTTAGTAGAGGCTAAATCTACCATGATGACCAGCCTGATCTCGAACTTCTGACCTCAGGTGATCCACTCACCTCAGCCTCCCAAAATGCTGCAATGACAGGCGTGAGCCACCACGCCCAGCCTGTTTTTTTGAGACATGGTCTTGCTCTGTTGCCCAGGCTGGAGTGTGGTGGCACAGTCATAGCTCACTGCAGCCTCAACCTCCTCAGGCTTAAGCAATCCTCCCATCTCAGCCTCCTGAGTAGCTGGGACTACAGGTGCATGCCACAAGGCCCAGCTAATTTTTTAATTTTTTGCAGAGACGGGATCTCACTATGTTGTCCAGGTTGATCTCAAACTCCTGGGTTAAGCAGTCCTCCCGTGTCAGCCTCCCTAAAGTGCTCAGATTACAGGCATAAGCCACCATGCCTGGCCACCAAGAATTCTTTAAAAGTATTTTTAAAACTGTATATGTCCTTGCACGTTTTTAAGTTGATAATTATAATAACATTTTTCATCTTTTAAGTTTAAATGCAAAGGGTGATATTTCCATTCTATTTTAAATATAATATCTTAAAATATAACTATCTAATTGTTCTTTTAATTATAACCAGTAAAGTCTAAATGATCCTTTCTCCTTAAAATTTCCACAAAGTTTTATCCTATTTCAACTAGTTTTATGCCTGAAAATCTTTTCATGATCACACTGTCATATATCTGTGCAATAAAAAGAACAAATTTTAAAAGAATGAATTTTTTTTATTTAAAAAATATTCTGTAAGCCTACCTGATGGGGAAAAAAAGAAATTTTTAATTTTTAAAAATTTCCCATGACTGTAAGATTCAAGGTGTTAACGTTTTTATCTGAATAGTATTATCATTACAATTATTAGTTATCAGAGTGTTAAAGTGACAAATATACCACAAATGTTGATATTTATGAAATAAAAAAGTAAAATTTTATTGGGAATACATCTCTCTTAATGAAATATAGTGGGAGAAAATAGTGTCTTATTTAAAGCTGTTGGCCAGCCCCAACATTCAGATTATCTTTTGATCTGGTACTCCAAAAGTTTTTTTATCTTGAGACAGTGCGCTTTTGGGGCATGAATGAGATACATGCCCTTCTTTGAACATTGAGAGAAAGGCAGCTATAAAAGGGAGGGTAGGAATGTAGAACTCACATGATACTGGGCCACAGACAAGTTCTTAAGTAGATCATTTTTAAGAAGCACTGAATATGCAAATTAAGGATTCAGTTGCTGATTCCTTAAAACTATGTGCATAACATAGTTTTATATAATACTTGGAAAATGTTCATTTTATCCCAGGAGTAAGTATAATCCAGTTTGAAGACCACTGCTTTACATCACCAAATTGATTTTATACAGTGCCATTTCTACTAATTAGTGGACTAGAAGGAAATTACCCTGATATTTAAAAAATTGTATATGAAAGGCCCACAGCAAACAATCATACTCAGTGGTGAAAAACCAGAAGCTTTTCCTCTAAGATGAAGAACAAGAAAGGATTCCCATTCTTGTCACTGCTGTTCAGCCTAGTACTGGAAGTCCTAGCCAGAGCAGTTAGGCAAGAAAAGGCATACAAATTGCGAAGAAAGAGTAAAATTATCTGTTTGCAGATGACATAATTTTATATGTAGAAAGCCTTCGACATTCCACAAAAACCAGAACTAATAAACCAATTCAGCAAAAATGCAGGATACAAAATCAGCACACAAAAATCAGATGTTTTTCTATATACTAAGAATAAACTATCCAAAAAGGAAGTTAAGAAAGTAATCCCATTTGCAATAGCATCAAAAAGAATAAAATACTTGGAAATAAACTTAAGCATTGAGATGAAAAACCTGTACACTTGAAAAACTATACAGCGTTGCTAAAGAAGTTAAAGAAGACACAAATGGAAAGACATTCCGTGTCAATGGATTGGAAGACTCAATATTGTTAAAGTGTCCATACCACTCATTTAGTGCAATACCTATCAAAATCTCAGTGGCGTTTTTTTTGCAAAAATAGAAAAAGCTTCTAAAATGCATATGGATTCTTAAAGGACCCCAGACCACCAACACAATCTTGAAAAAGGACATAATGCAGTTTAAAATCTGTTTTTGTGGTTTTAGTTTCATTGCAACACTCCTGTGTCTCATTTCTCTGTTTTTCCACCGCCTTTTGCATCTTCTATGCTTGTACACACAGCATACTAAACACAGCTTCCCATGTCCCATTGCAAATGCTCAGAAATAACAAGTTGGCTCAACAAAATATTCCTATTGGGTCATAATATTTTGATCCTGGCATTCTGCTGTCTCAGTGACAGTATAGATGGAATCCAGGTTGGTAAAAGCAAGTGTGGAGAAAGCAAATAGGATAGGAAATTCAGGAAATGACAGTGCCATAAGATTACCCCAAAATCTGAGGCCCAAAGAAGATCCTACAAGATGTTCAAGTGGCCTTCAGATGTTACTGGCAGGCCCCTGTAAACATTCAGGATACCAAAGATTAAAGAGAAGCCTCAATTTTGCCTCTTCATTGAAACTGATTGTTAGGGATAAAGCCTCAGATCTCACTGGTAAGAGGGAATGTGAAATACTTGCAAAATGACTTGATCTTATTTGCATTGTGACTTAGTGGTAAGTATTCTTAGACTTTTAAGTATATACCTAATAGGCTTTTTATTCCTAGAAAGAGATTAAAAGAAAGCTCTCTGAAATGCGGGATCTTGAAGAAACAATGGCAAAACTTCAACTGGTAAGTTTATGTCATATTGAATTGCCAGCATTGTCATTAAGAAACTTCTTATGCCTTATTTTATTGCTCAGCTCTTGATAACCACTAATCTACTTTCTATTTCTATAGATTTGTCTGTTCTGGCCATCTCATATAGAGGGAGTCATATATTTTTGTGTCTGGATTCTTTTACTAAGCATAATGTTTACAAGGTTCTTGCACGTGGTAGCATGTATGAACACTTCATTCCTTCTTATGGCTGAGTAATATTCTACTACATGGATATGCAAGTTTATATTTTTATAGTTCTTTAATCTTATGGATAGTAGGTGGTTGCTAGAAATTTTACATTCTTGTAACTACTTTATGACTTGACTAGTATTGACACCAGAAATTAATTACTTGAAATATTTGTTGATTATTACAAAAGGCACTCCATCCTCATTTATTTATTTATTTATTTATTTATTAGAGACAGGGTCTTGCCTTGTCACCTAGGCTAGAGTGCAGTGACATGATCATAGCTCACTGCAGCCTTGACCCCACTGTGCTCAAGTGATCCTCCCACCTCAGCCTTCTGCATGATTAAGACTACAGGCATGTGCCACCATGCCTAGCATTTTTTTTTTTTTTTTTTTTTTTTAGTAGAAATGAGGTCTTACAATACTGCCCAGGCTGGTGTTAAACTCCTGGGCTCAAGTGATTCTCCTGCCTCAGCCTCCCAAAGTGCTAGGAGTGCAGGCATGAGCCATTGTGCTCAGTCTAGTCTTCTTTTAATAACTTTTTTTGGTAATACAAACCATTTTCCTAGTCACATTTCTTGTTCTGGTAGTCTTCAAATGACTAAGGAAGTGATCATCCCAACAGAAGCCTAAATATAGCGTACAGAAAAAGCATATAGTCCTAAAGTCTGGAGCTAGCAGAAAGAGTGTCTTGCTTACAGGTAGAAACCAAGTAGTCACCCAGATGACTGAGCATTTTTAAAAATAGCCTGTTGAATTGGAAGAGTTTTCTCTAAGATTGGAAAGAAAGGTAAATACTAATTTCCGAGTTCTTTCTTTATATATACTTTTTACACAGTCTAGCTGGAGTGTTCTGGTGGCATATGTCAATTTAAAAGGAAGCACGAGAGCAAAGGATTTTTGCTGTTTGTTCACTGCTAGTTGTATGTGCACTAAATGTTGGATGTGATTCATAACACCTGTCTCAGAACTGTGACCAGGTTTCACTAGTGTTGGCTGACAATAAGATGTTGCCATACTTTCTTACCTTTCTTATTTTTTCCAGTAATGCAAGATTCTATGTATTTTTAAGATAAGAAGGATGATATTGATAGCTAACATTTATTAAGTACTTACCATAGGGACATGCTGGTTACCATGGAGAATACTTCATAACCATAGATTCATCCTTGCCAGTGAATCCTTAGTGTCCTGGTCTTATCCTTGTTGTGCAGATGAGGCTGAGAGAATAACCAGTATAGTTACAGATACACTGTATGTGGTGGTCTTAGAAGACTTTGTCTTACTACTGCTCTCTTAACCATGAAAAAGCTTTAATTTTTTAAATCATATAAGTACATGTTCATTTAGAAAAAAATAGGACAACATGCCAAACTAGAAGAAAATAAAATCTAGTAATTCTCCCACCCACAAAGAAGCATTGTTGATATTTGTGTTTTATGGTACTTTCAGCTACAAATGATAATTAAGTTTAATTGAAACCATATATTTGACTAATTAAGTGTTTGCGCACACATGTAAGTTGCTGTTATATAAATGTGCTTATAAAAATCTATTTTACTTTTAAGTATGATAGTATTTTATAAAGATGTTAGAAATCTTAATTATAGTATTACAATTTACAGGAATTGAACTTATGCCATAAAGAAAAGGAGAGACTGAGTGATGAACTCCTGGTAAAATCAGATCTAGAAACTGTTGTTCATCAGCTTGAACAAGAAAAGCAAAGACTTAGCAAAAAAGTCGAAAATTTTGCAGTTACAGGTAAGATGTCAAATTTCTATGACTTAAAAAATGATTGTGATTTCCTCTTGATGTATTGTTTTTCTTAGTAGATAATCTTTCATTCATTCAGTCATTCATTCAATAAATATCTGTTGAGTGTTTACCATTAGCCAGAAACCATAGTAGGTACTATAGATACAGTAGAAGTCTTTCCCTCAAGGACCTTAGAATTTTTGTGTTTTGACTAGTTTATACAGAGAACGCTGCTTGAATATTTTCCAATAGAAATGTGTACTTCTTTGAGACAGACTAATAATAGAATTAAATAAGACTAAAGGGAAGGCTATTTTGATAGTGGAAAATTGAAGTACAGAATCTTTTCAAGGAAATGCAGTTTTATTATCTTAAAATACTTAAAATACACACACACACACACACACACACACACTTGAGATAGGCTAACTTTCTGCAGGTACCAGCCCTAAATGACTTGGCATAAGGAACATAAGAATTCATTCATTCATCCATTTGACCAATGTTTATTAATCACCTGCTTTGTGGGTGTGTGCCAGGCCCTGTTTTGACTGCTGGGGTATATAGTGGCAGACAAAATACATAAGGGCCCTGCTCTTGCAGAGCCTTTTTTCTTGTTAGGGAAACAGACTAGTGGCACATAAGTGAAGAAGCTAATTTTAGTTGATAAGAGGTATTAAATTAGAATGGGAGGATGTACTAGAGATTGAATGAAGTGCTCAATGACAAGACACCAGCAATTTGAAGATGGGGGTCTAATTTTCTATGCAGAGGAAATGGCAAGTGCAGAAGCTTAGTGCCATCAAACGGTGTGTCTTAGGAAGTGAAAGAAAGCCAATTTACTGTATTAAGAAGAGGCTCTATCCTAGGCCCATGTGGATAATCTATTTGACCTCCTCTCTACTTACTTAAGCTCTCTGTGCCTCAGTTTCCCTATCTAGGGGGCTAATGATGACACGTACCCTGAAAGGTTGTTTTGATCATTAAATGAGTTGATATGTTAAAGTGCTTAGAACCATGTATAAAAGTCTAAAATATATTTTAGACTTGGCCTATCATTTGAGCGTAATCTTTCAGCTGTCTCAGACTCTCATTTCCCTGTGTTTTGGGTGCATCCCTCTGCCAGATACTCAGCCATGGATGAGCCAAACAATTTGCCTTCTACACTTTTACACATGGGCAGCTGTTTGAGTGTGCACCAGGCACATTGAGAGCACTGTAAATTAGATGGTCCTGAACCTTAGCAGGACACTCAGTGCCATATCTTACATTATTTCTCTTAGCATTTGATCTTCCATTGTCCATGGGGAATATTTTGAAATGTTTTGCGTTGTCAGTAAACTTGTGAGTCCCATTACCCTCCTCATTCTGAATAGATGATCCTACCTCCAGTTTTCCTAAAAGAAGGGAAGCCATTGCAGGCATTCACTCAGTCCTCTGGCCTCAGATTAAAAACCTGTGCATCTTCTTCCTTCCTGTTCAGTCAGGAGTGTCCCTCTTAGGAAAGACTGGTGGCTCCATCTATTCTCTGGGCCATAACTTCTCTGATTTTAAAAACCTGACGAATTAATGATCTCCTCTCCATAATTGTAATCTTTGTACTATTTTTTTCCCATTGGCATTCAGACATGCTTACTCTTCACCAATTTCTTTTTTTTTTTTTAATTTCTTTTCTTTTTGTTTGTTTGTTTTTTTCTTTCATCCTATTGAGGAAAGTTCTTCACCAATTTCAATACAAAAACTTTGACCCATTCCTATCTAGCCACTCTTCTCTTTATAGCTTCAGCATCTTGAAAGGTCATCCATTCTTGCTGTTCTGCTTGATCACCCACTACCCCATAGCTCCTCAGTCCACTCCTGTTGGCTTCTGTCCCCACCTCTCCAATACAATTGCTCTTGTTAAAGTCATCATTCACCTCCGTTTTGCTCAATGCAGTGGATACTTTTCATTCATTTGCTTATTTGACTGCATTTAACCCAGTTGGACATTCTTTCCCACTCTCCTACTTTCTTTTTACCTCTCTGGTCATTCCTTCTTGGGACAAATTTGCCAATTCATCCTCGAGTTCGCACTGCACACTATCCTTTTGTAGGTTTTATCCTACTACAGTTGGAATAGTTGTTCAGCCTTGGCTATGTTTTTCATACTTGTATCCTTAGCTAGTGCTGGGCATATAGTAAATGCTTAATATATATCTGTTGAATGAATGAAAGAAGAGATGGGCGTAAATCAGAATACATCAGGAAAATCATTCCATGCCTCAGAGTTGCAATGAACATAAATTAAATTAGGTTCAACTATGTGAAATTGCCAGTATTTGGTTACTTTTGACTCATGAAGAGGCCATTTCTGTGGTAAAAGCTAATAATAATATTTATTTGAGTTATTTTACTCTCTTTGTATATGTGTATGCTGTTTTAAATTCAAGCTTAATGTTAAGTTTATGCATACTATGATTGTTTATAGATATATTTTCTTTTAGTGCATTTTCAGATCCTGGGAAAGTACCGTGTGGTAATTTATTGCTTCATTTTGTCGTACTGAGTAGTACCCACCTTATAATAAGACAAAAGCAGGGGCTCTTGGACCTATTGGACTTTATTTAAACTTTTAATTTTTTCTTTTTTTTTCTTTTTTTCTCTGAATATTTACCTCTTCAATAAATTTAATACTTACAGGTGATATGTAGAACAGTTCATGATTTCTAGTAGCTCTCATTCTAAAAGTTATTCATATAATTTACTTGACTAATCAACATTACATATGCAACACTGTTTTAAGAGTTAATCACTTTACTTTGCAGAAAGAGAACTTACTTTGGAAGTTGAGAGGATGAGACTAGAACATGGAATAAAACGTCGAGACAGGTCACCTTCTCGTTTAGATACATTTCTGAAAGGTATAGAAGAAGAACGAGATTATTACAAGAAAGAGCTAGAGAGACTCCAACATATAATACAGCGAAGATCTTGCTCTGCAAATTATAGCGCACGTGAAAAAAGTTCTATATTTAGAACACCAGAAAAGGTAATGTCCCTTTATAAGAGTAAGTGATAAGGCCAGAAAGCATCCTTTGCTGGTTTATTATTATATTAAATGTAACTTTATTCATTCTTGCTTTGAAAAAGTTCTGATTTTGATTTTTGTTTTCTTCCATGGCCTGTATTGTAGGAATGCAGCATTAATTAGGAAAATTACTTAAGAACAAACTATAACATATTGATTACTGGAAATTAAGGAAGGGCTGAATAGCTGAGTTGTAGAAGAAGTGTAGTGGCACCTGGGCTTCCAGGACTCATTGTTGGATATTCTCTTTTTAGAGTTTACTTTCTTGTTTTTTTCCTGAGACAGTGTTTCACTCTTCATTGCCCAGGCTGGAGTATAATTATGTGATCTCAGTTCACTGCAGCCTCCACCTCCCAAGTTCAAGTGATTCTCCTGCCTCACCCTCCCAAGTAGCCAGGATTACAAGCACGTGCCACCACGCCCAGCTAATTTTTGTATTTGTAATAGAGATGGAGTTGCGCCATGTTGACCAGGCTGGCCTCAAACTCCTGACCTTGTGATCCGCCTACCTCGAGCTCCCAAAGTGCTGGGATTACAGATGTGAGCCACTGTGCCGAGGCATAATTTACTTTCTATATCAGCTGCATTTTCTCTCTCATAGCAGAGTGGTTTTATGTGCATCGCAGGCAACATGGTTTCATATCATTTCCAGCCTTGGACCAGTTGGGAAGGTGCGTTACATTCTGCTGACCAAGCATCTTCTCTATTAACCACGCTAGGGGAGATAGAAATGGCAAGTGGGTGCTGTGCAGATTGTTTTGTTTGTCCTCTGCAACCATATTTGGAAATTGATGATCCAAAATGTTCACTTTATGTCATTGTCTAGTTGCATCTCCTATTGTGTGTATTAAAGTTGACCATGATTCATGAGAGATTAAAATTTTAGGTCTTAATTATTTTTAGTGTTTTGTGAGTATCATTTGAGTTCTTCAGATATTCCTTCTTTTAAGCTTTGGAGTTCAGGAGTCTTGAAAGGCTTATGTGACTTGACTTTATCTACATATTAGGTAAAATTAGGGGAAATCTGGGAGTGGGGAGTAGCCCATTAAAACTCAAAACATTTGGTTTCAGCCTTGGCTGAATTTGCCAGTTCTGTCATGTTTTCCCTGAAGATCTTGTGTCCATTGTCAAACAGTTTTGTCTTCCGATTAGACTTCATTTTTTAACTTCATAAGCTAATGGCTGAATTTTGATTTACAGTTGTCAGTATAAACACTGTGCTATGTTATCTGTTATAAGAATGAGGCCAGGCGTGGTAGCTCACACCTGTAGTTCCAGCATTTTGGGAGGCCAAAGCAGGAGGATCACTTGAGGCCAGGAGTTCAAGACCAGTCTGGTCAACTCAACGAGACTCCTTCTTTACAAAAGAAAAAGTGAAAAATTAGCTGAGCATAGTGTCAGGCACGTCTAGTACCACTTACTGGGAAGGCTGAGGGAAGGAGATTGCTTGAGTCCAGGAGTTCAAGGGTGCAGTGATTTATGATCTCGCCACTGCATTCCAGCCTGGGCGACAAAAAAAAAAAAAAAAAAAAAAAAGAGTTGGTGGAAAAATGCAGTACAAGTTATTAGTAATTTATATGTTGCTGAATTTTTTTAAGTTCCGTATGTACTTAGGACTCAGGAAAAGTAAGTGACTGAATTGATCATTTTTGTTTTATAGAGGAATCTCCCACAAAATGATCAGTTTAATCAAGTATGAAATACCAAGGAGATGAATATCTCAGAGCTTTTAACCAAAATATTTGATTCAGTTGCTCTGTGTTGGATTCACATTTGAAAGACAAGTGTGTGAGAGATATTGGTAAGGCACTAGTAAAATTAGGTGAAATTTTTCTTCCCCTCAACTTATTTACATTGTCGAAGTTATAATGGTACCTGGTGTAGACAAAGAATTTATTTTCTAGAGTTCAGAAAAGCAGGGTGTTCAGAGCATTTTAGAGTCCCAATAATAAATTGCAGGCATGATAGAGGATAGTGGGTAAATATATGAATGAAATAGGTAGGGTGTAAGACAGTTATGAGTACTGGGAACTAGGAAGTGCATTCCCCACCTAAAATTAGCTATTTTATTTTACTTTATTTATTTATTGAGTCTCTGTCACCTAGGCTGGAGTGCAGTGGCACAATCTTGGCACACTGTAACCTCTGCCTCCTGGGCTCAAGCCATTTTTCCACCTTAGCCTACTGAGTAGCTGGGACTATAGGCACATGCTACCATGCCTGGCTAATTTCTTTTTTTTTTGAAACAGGGTTTTGCCATATTGCCCAAGCTGGTCTCAAACACCTGATCTCAAGTGATCTGCCTGCCTTGGCCTCCCAAAGTGCTGGGATTACTAATGTGAGCCATGGTGCCCGCCATAAAATTAGCTGTTTTAAACATGTTCAGGAACGTTTGGTTGGCAAACAACAAAGACCGTTCTACAGTTGGATTTGGTACTAGCTGGGTTTTCAACCCCTGCTTTATGGTAAACTGTTAGGCACAGTTGGTTAGGATTGTAATAACTCAGAAAAAAATTGACACTTTTTTTTTAATTTTTTTTTTTTTTTAAAGATAGGGTTTCACCATGTTAGCCAGGTTGGTCTCACGCTCCTGACCTCAAGTGATCTGCCTGCCTTGGCCTCCCAAAGTGCTGGGGTTATAGGCATGAGCCACTGCGCCTGGTGACACTTTTTAATATCAATTCTCTATTGCCTGTGTAGGGTGGGTACTGTCCCCCTCATCTTGTATTCACCCTGGTTCCCACTGTGAGTTTTGAGTATGGTGTAGGCAGAAGTGCTTTGCAGTTGGAGCCTAACACAAGTTGCAGCTCCACAAACTGGCTTTATGACATTGGAGAAGTTACCTAACTTCATGGAACCCTGTTTCCCTCATTTGTAGAGTGGGGAAAGTGACTGTAACTTCTTGTAAAGATTAAATGAGATAATTTGTTGGTTTTATTTTTAATTGACAAATAATATGTTTATTTATAGAGTACAGTTGGATGTTTTGATCTATGTATACATTATAGAAAGATTCAGTCTAGCCAATTAACATGTCTGTTTCCTCACCAACTTACTGTTTTTTTGTGGTGCAAATGTTAAAAATCTTTTAGCAATTTTGAAGTATACAATACGTTGTTATTAACTGGTTACCATGCAACCCAATAGGTTTTTAAAACATTCCAGCCAGGCGCAGTGGCTCACTCCTGTAATGCCAGCACTTTGGGAGGCCAAGGCAGGTGGATCACAAGGTCAGGAGTTCGAGACCAGCCTGACCAACATGATGAAACCCCGTCTCTACTAAAAATACAAAAAAATTAGTTGGGCTTAGTGGTGCATGCCTGTAATTCCAGCTACTCAGGAGGCTCAGGCAGGAGAGTCATTTGAACTCAGGAGATGGAGGTTGCAGTGAGCTGAGATCACACTCCAGCCTGGGTGACAGAGTGAGACTCTGTTTCAAAGAAAAGAAAAATTCCTCCAGTCTAACTGAAACTTTATGCCCTTTGATCAATGAGATAATTTGTATAAGTATCCAGTGTAATACCTAGTTACCAGTGAATGCTTTATTTCCTTATCATTTGCTGGTTCAAAGCAAATCAGTTCTGGTAGAAAATTAGAGTCAGTCAAGAGATAAATATCGAGTGCCTGCTCTGAACGAGGCATAGAATACAGGGAATACAGAGATGAAGAAGACAGTTCCTGTCCTTGCAGCCTTCAGCACACACATGTGTGTGCATGTGCTTGTGTGTGTTTAGGGGACAATGAATGGAGTAATAAAGGGTGTTATTCACAGTTATTATACATTAACAATAACAGAAATATGTACACCAGATATACTTAAGAGTTAGTTTCTGCTTAGGAAAGTCAGTCAATAAATGTTCACGGAACTCCTGTTTTACTGGGTACCATACTGGACACCGAAGAGGTGATGAAAAAGACCACGTTCCTTCTGTGGCCCTCATAGAGCTTAAATTTTAGTAGTACAGACACACATTAAACACACAATCATGTAAACAACTTTATAACCTCATTTATAATGTGTTTATGAAGAAAGTACAGAAGAGATTCAAAAATACTGTAAGAGTATATAGAAGGAGATCTAAATTAGATTGAAGAATTTGGAAGAATTCCTTGGAGAAAGTGACATTTAAGCTGAGACCTAAACAGTAATAAAAAAAAATAGACTGTCAAATCTTTATTTATTGAGCTTTCCTTTTCTAGAATCTGTACAGACTCCTTTCTGGAAGATTATTTTGTTTTGCTTTGAGAGAAAGTCTCACTCTGTTCCTTAGGCTGGAGTGCAGTAGTGTGATCATAGCTCACCGTAACCTTGAGCTCCTGGGCTCAAGTGATCCTTTTGCCTTAGTCTCCCAAGTAGCTAGGACTACAGATGTGCACCACTATGCCTGGCTAATTGTTTAATTTTTTGCAGAGGCAGGGTCTTGCTCTTTTGCCTGGGCTGGTCTTGAACTCAAGAACTGGCCTCAAGCAGTCCTCCTGCCTTGGCCTCCCAGAGTGCTAGGATCACAAATGTGAACCACCACACCTGGCCCAGAGTTTTTAAATGTAGATATGGTTAGGTTACCTTGTTTAAGTCTCAAAATCCTAATCTGCTTTTGTACTATAAAACATCTTGTCCTTTAAAGTGTTTAGATAACTAATCCTATCCATCATGCCTTTGTTTTGCTTGTTTAATCAAGAGATTACTTATTTCCAAATGCAGGTGAGAGGTACCTCACAGATATCTATTATTTAACAAATCTACGTTGTATGTGATATTGGCACAACAGATACTGAATAATGTAGGCCAGGACTCTTTTCTGTGTCATATTATTAAATTATCCCTGCTTGGCACTTCTGCATTTAGTCCTTATAACATTAAGATACCATAGATCCCAAGTCTATATTTATTATCTTTTTTTTTAAATAGAAAAAAGACATACACATTTATTTACACGTGTGTGGGGAGAATCAGAATGCCCTCATCTTTATTTTCTACCATAGTGATGAAGACGGTGAATCTTTTGAATTGTACTAAATTGTAGGCATCTTTTGAATTGTACTAAATTGTAGAAATGTTGGAAGTAGTTGCTTAGTCAGTGAATATTCTTAATATACACTGCCTGGTAGAAATATTTACATTCATTTGACTGTATAAATAGGCCTCCTGTAGGTCTGAAGCTGAGACAGTTGGGAGTTGGTATGCTTGGGGTATTAATTTAGATTCAGTCATAGAAAACACTAAGGAATGTACTAGGCTGTTACGGTTACCTGTACTGGATGAGCAGACACACAGATACCTTCCTGGCCCCTTCTTTGTAGAAGATAAACTAACCAGTGGCTCTAAAAAATTACCAGGCATCAGAATCGCTTAGAGGGCTTGGTAAAATACAGTTACTTGGCTCTACTCTGAAGTTTCTGAGTAGGTCTGGGTTAGGCTCCAAGCTCCAAAATTTACATGTCTAACAAGTTTTTAGATACTGCTGATGCTTCTGGTCTGGGGATTACACTTTAAGTACCAACAATATGAACAACTTTGTGAGAATAAAAGTTGAAGCATCTCATGGGATCTGATCAAGTCATGCCATTGGCTGCTAAGTCTCTTCTGGGAACTTGAAGGCCAGGAAATTTGCCCCAGTACTGCCAGTACTCTCATCTGCTCTCATCATAGATTTTTAAAACTGTGTTCCTTAATTACATTAAAGGCACTTGTGTTCTTTTTGTCTGGTAGCATTTTTCAGTCAGTCTCATCATCAGTATCCTGTGACAATCATGTAGTGATGATTATAGTAAGTTTTGTTTTTTTTAATTCTATTTCAGGGTGATTACAATTCAGAAATTCATCAGATCACAAGAGAAAGAGATGAACTTCAACGTATGCTAGAAAGATTTGAAAAATATATGGAGGATATACAGTCCAATGTTAAATTATTGACAGCAGAAAGAGATAAACTAAGTGTCTTATATAATGAAGTAAGAAACTTATTATAATTAAGCCAACAGATTATATAGAACCAGTTAACTATAATGGAGCTGGTATATATCCTTCACATTACTATAGTATATGGACCTGTGATATTGCCTCAGAATTAAAATTAGCAGTAGTAGTTTCTACTATCATCCTGTTTCTAAAGCAGATATTTCTCTTATTTTTTCATATTTATTCTTTCCCTTTTCTAGCCTATCTGTGTCAGATCAGTTAGAAATAGTCTTCTTTTTTTAAAACCTACCTGGACTGAGCCAGATTTATGCTTAGAATGCAGACGTGCGGGGAAATGTCTATCAAAACAGTGGGTAGCACCCACTATTTGGATATTTTGGCTATTTAGGACTTAGTCTGTAAATACTGTATTCTAGGAAGAGGGAATTAGTGTTCAGCTTGGCCTCATTATCAAAGCCTCAGTTGTTAGAGAGCAAGGTAAGTCTGAGCGAAGCATGGTGTCTGTCACCCATACTTGTTCACATACCCATCTCCCATGAAATCCTGCTATTTTGAGAAGGGGAGGAGGCATGCAAGTTAAAAGGTCAAGTTGAAAGAGTCACTTTTTGAGTTTTTGGGGGGGATTTTGCGGTGTCAGTTGACCCACTTCTGGGTTTTCCCCATCGCTGGCTTACATTTCAGCTTTCTTGGGTCTTCCTAGTTAATTCCACTTGTCTGTCTGCTGTCTAGTTTCCAACATTTTGTGGCTGGTGCCTCCCTCGATCCCCTCGTCTTTTTTTATTATGCTTACTGTTTTAATCCTTTTACTCTCATTTTGTTGGGATTTGGGAAGAGAGTGAAGGTAGCATGTGTTCAGTATGCCTTTTTTAACTGGGAACATAGCCAAAGTATTTTTTATTTATATCTTTTACCAAAGTGCCTTTTTTTTTTTTTTTTAGACGGAGTCTTGCTCTGTCCCCAGGCTGGAGTGCAGTGGCGCAATCTCATCTCAGCTCACTGCAACCTCCACCTCCTGGGTTCAAGCAATTCTTCTGCCTCAGCCTCCCGAGTGGCTTGGACCACAGGCACGTGCCACCACAACCGGCTAATTTTTGTATTTTTAGTAGAGAAGGGGTTTCACCGTGTTGGCCAGGATGGTCTTGATCTCTTGACCT
>CAUYLG010068621.1:0-28033 GCA_963573385.1 Cacajao melanocephalus | reverse complement strand
AAAAAAAAAAAAAAAAAAAAAAAAGACAATATTGCTGGCTATAAGATCAAAACACAAAAATGAGTAATTGTTTCATATATCAGCAATAACCAAATAGAATATAAAATTTAAAAAGGAAAGTGTAATTTAAAAACAGCAATGAAACTTATAAAACACCTCCGAAAAAAGCTAGCCAAACATACAAAGGTTTAAGGAGGAAACGATAAAGCATTATTAAAGGATGTTAAGAGAGACCTAAAAAAATGCAGTGATATATCATGTTCTTATCTGGAAAGAATTCATACTGAAAAGAAGTCAAATTAGTCTGTCAATCCAATGCAATGCAAAGCAAAATCCCAAGTGGATTCTTTTTGTGACTTAAGACAAATCGGTTCTAAAAGTAACATCCAAGAAGGGCCAAAACAATACTGAAAAAGGTAAGGAGAGCTTTCCTTGTTACATATTACAACTTACTATAAGGCTTACTATTCTATTTACTATAAGGCTTACTATGCTACTGCCCAGTAAGTTCTTTTAGAGGTGTATGCAGCCTACTGTCCTGGTTGTTTATGGATTCATATATTTACAGTGAATATATAAAACACAGATGCAGTGGACAGGCATCAAATTGATCATTATCAAGAGAAGGGAGAGGAATGGGATAAAGAATCACAGTGAAATTTCAATTTTCTAAGCAATGTTTCATTAAAAAAAATATATTTAGGCCAGGCGTAGTGGCTCACACCTGTAATCCCAGCATTTTGAGAGGCCAAGTCAGGTGGATTGCTTGAGGTCGGGAGTTCCAGAGCAGCCTGGCCAACTTGGTAAAATCCCACCTCTACTAAAAATTCTAAAAATTAGCCAGGCAAGGTGGTGCAATCTTGGCTCACTGCACTCCAGCCTGAGTGACAAAGCAAGACTCTTGTCTCAAAAATAAATAAAAAATTTAAAGAAAATGTTTGGGCCGGGTGCGGTGGCTCACACCTGTAATCCCAACACTTTGGGAGGCTGAGGCAGGCGGGTCCCCTGAGGTCAGGAGTTCAAGACCAGCCTGGCAAACATGGTGAAACCCTGTCTCTACTAAAAATAAAAAATTAGCCAGGTGTGGTGGTGCATGCCTGTAATCCCAGCTACTCGAGAGGCTGAGGCAGGAGAATCACTTGATCCTGGGAGGTGGAGGTTGTAAGGTTGCAGTGAGCCGAGATCACATCACTGCACTCCAGCCTGGGTGACGGAGTAAAAATCTGTCTCCAAAAAAATAAAAAATAAAAAAATTTGATACAGAAATGAAAAATGTGAATTCTAGGTAGTGGTTTCTTTTTTTTTTTTTCCAGAGCAGAAGAACTTGAGGTGGTTTCTTTTGTTGAATTATTAACTGCTCTGTGAATGTTTCTGCATGTTTCAGTCAAATTAAACAAAAGTTGATTAATTTTCAAAATAAAAACAAAAAGTCTTTATATTCACTATTTGCTGCTGCGATTTTGCTTTTTATTTTTTACTTTTTTATTTTCCAAGACAGAGTCTTGCTCTGTCACCCAGGCTCGAGTGCAGTGGCACCATCTCAGCTCACTGCAACATCCACTTCCAGGTTCAAATGATTCTCCTGCCTCAGCCTCCCAAGTAGCTGAGATTACAGGCTTGCACCACCACACCCAGCTAATTTTTGTATTTTTAGGAGGAACAGGGTTTCACATGCTGGTCTCAAACTCCTGACCTTCAGTGATCTGCCCCTCTCAGTCTCCCACAGCACTGAGATTACAGGCATGAACCACTGCACCTGGCCTGGATTTTGCTTTAACACTGTTCAGTTCCAGATGTTTGGAAAGGCATATGGAATTTGAACTACTTCTGTAATTTTAGATAGTCTCACAAATATTGTGAAACTCAGCATTCTAAACATGGTTTCTGAGCTAAATATTGTTTAGTTTTCATCATGCTTTAAAGATTAGTTGTGGCCAGGTATGGTGGCTCATGCCTATAATCCCAGCACTTTGGGAGGCTGAGGTGGACGGATCACTTGAGGCCAGGAGTTTGAGACCAGCCTGGCCAACATGGAAAAACCCCATCTCTACTAAAAATACAAAAATTAGCTGGATGTGGTGGCACAAGTCTGTAATCCCAGTTACTCGTGAGGCTGAGGCTGGAGAATTGCTTGAACCTGGGAGGTGGAGACTGCAGTGAGCCAAGATCATGCCACTGCACTGCAACCTGGGTGACAGAGACGTGGCAGACGACCAGGAGGCGTTGATGAGGCAGCCACGCCATCTCTTCTTGCCAGCATTTATCTTCGCTGTTTGAAGCCTTGTGACCCATCAGGACCCAGAGGCTGTCTGATCACATTACTAGGCTGCCTGCTGTCTTTGGGTTGGGAGATCCTGGTTGGCCTAAAGGGAAGATCAGAGGAATGCCTGTCAAAGATGGGTTTCTCCTGCTCCTCCTCGCCCGACACTGTCCAGAATCCTGGTCTTGGCCTCCTGCCCTGTCAGGGACTTGATTGAAAGGGCGGGCCTGCTGGCAGAGTTGGGGCTGCTGACCACAACGTTGCTGGCGGGCCTCTTGAGGATGAAGACCTGTGGAGGGGGTCCCGCAGGAAAACTACAGTCCTGAATCATAATGGGCACTTTGGGAAGAGATTTGGCTTTCCTGCTGTCTTTCTGTGTGATCTTCAGTTTTTTGTCAGCGGTCTATTTCCCTGCTGTCTGCTGCCTCCTCCCAGCTTGCAGCGACCTCCTCATATTCCATCTCACTTTCTGCTTTCCAGATCGCTTGCTTTCTTATTCTTTTTTTTTTTTCTTTGACTTTTGCAGTATTCAATATTATTACTTGATTCTAGTTGTTGAGACATCACTATATGGCCCGTGGCTTTCTGGTCATTCCTCTAATTCTTTTGCTGTTTCAAGCTCTGTACCAAGCCTAAGCTTTTACCACTGAATTCTGTTCTGTGACGCATCACCTAAAACTAACTCAACTTTTCATTCCCCCCAGACTTTTTTGATCAGCAGTATTTTCTACTTCTTCTGGGAAGTAGAAAACTTCCTTTTTAAAGTTTCCTTTCTTGTTAAACAATAAGTGTGCTAATAACTTTATTATGTAGCTGTTAGACATGCCATGCTTACAGGCACGTAGTACATTCTATGTCCTTGTACGTTAACCAAGATATCTGTGCTGGACGTGCTCACAGGCATGTCCCAGCTGTCCACTGCTGTTACCTGTTTAAAAAAGTTTTAAGTCGTTAGTTAGCCAATCGGGTTTTAGTTTAGAGGTCTGGCTCCAGCCAACGGGGGTCAGACACAGCAGTAAGGATGACCCCAAATGCCTAAGGGATAAATTTGTGTTTTCCTTTGTTCCTTGTACTCTTGTGGCACAATAGCTAGCAAGGGTACCCTTCCTGCAGTCCAGGAAGTAAAACTTTCGTTGCTTTAAGATCCTTTGCTAATTTTTCTTTGCAGCACCAAGCATCTATTTCCAACAACACTGAATCATCATGCTGTGGCAGTGCTAGTATACATAGTTTTGCATACCAGGTTCTTGACTGAATCCTTTTTGCTTCTCTCTCTCCCCCACCCCTGCTTCTTTTCCCTTCTGCCTTCATTTCTGCCCCTTCTATTCCGGTTACATTAGAAAAGGTCTAATCTTATCAGTTCTGCCTTTTGTTTCTTCTCTAATAATTTTGTCAAGATAATTTTTTCAAAGCACAAGGCCAATGAGAAGGGGGAAATTTGGTCCAGAAGGCGGCTGGCCTGCCTATTCTGTTTGAATCAGTTCTTGGTGGTCCTGTTAAAATACAGTTTGAAGCAAATCACCTGTTTTTATACTCCTAATGTCTACCCTGTTCAAAGCCCAAATTTCCTTGCTTGGCATTTAAGGAGACTCCAAGTTCTTAAAATTTCTTCTTGACTTTAATGCAAGTCAAACTTATTTATTGTATCTCAAACAGTCATCTTATATTTTCTTTTCTGCATTTTGTAATCGTTTTCTTGTGCCTGGAATACTCTCTGCTTTTATTTAAGTCTCACCATCTTTCAAGACACAAATTATGTGTGATCTTCTCTGAGGCTTTTGTGAACACCCCCAGCATTCACTAAGCAATTCATCCTGTCTCTGAAATTTTATAGCACAAACTCATTCATTCACTTGATATTTAACAAATATCAACTTCTAGCACTTATCTTTTCATGCTTACATTTTCTCACCGCTTGAGATTTTCCTTCATCCAGTGTCAAGCACTGAGTCTCACAATCAGAAACCCCACTGCATTTGATCTGGTAAAGACATCTTTTTAAAAGACACATATTAAATCCTTTAAGTTAATCATATTGGCAATGAACTTAAATCAACTGAGTGACCACTATGTTTGAGGAAGATTCCTTTTTAGTAGGCTGGGAAGTGGGAGAAGGGAAGGATGTAACTTTATTAAAAAAAGGTCCTTGTTCACAAGGAGCTAATCGCTTACTGGGCAGAGAAGAAAGGTGTTCCTTCTTTGCAATGGCTGTGTTTTTGGGTTTAGCTGACTCAATTCTTTATGTCCTCAATTTAGGAGACAAAATCAAACATTTTTGCCACACCTCTGTGGGCAAGTAGGTGAGTCAGAATGAGTGTATAATATATAAATATATATTTTAATGATAATGAAGGTGTAGATTAACAAACCCAAACTTTTTTTTTTTTTTTTTTTTTTGAGAGAGGCTTGCTCTGTCGCCCAGGCTGGAGTGCAGAGGCGCGATCTTGGCTCGCTGCAGCCTCCACCTCCCGGGTTCACGCGATTCTCCTGCCTTAGCCTCTTGAGTAGCTGGGACTACATGCTTGTGCCACCACGCCCGGCTAATTTTTGTCTTTTTAGTAGAGACGGGGTTTCACCATGTTGGCCAGGCTGGTCTCGAACTCCTTACCTCAGGTGATCTACCCGCCTTGGCTTCCCAAAGTGATGGAATTACAGGCATGAGTCACCAAGCCCGGCCAAGCCCAAACATTCTAAAAGCGCAAAGTAATCGCTCCCCTCCCCACCAAGGGTAACCAACATCTTTGTTCTCCAACCAAAACAGCTGTATGCACCGGTGTGAAAGCCTGCCTTAAGTATTATCTTTAATCTTTTTTAAAAAACAGGCCTTAAAATAACTTGTGTACAACTCCAGCGGCTAGCGGAGTTGGCTTAATATATTAAACAGTTGTTGATTTTGGTTTCTTTTTGGTAACAGCGACACAGAGATCCGCATTTTGTCGCAGTTTCCACCGCGGGCGGGATGTGTAAACACAAGAAATACAAAAATAGCGCGATGGCTAAAGGAGTGTCCCAACAAGGCGCGCCAAACCAGGCGGGAACCGCGTAGGGCCGAAACCTATCCGCCTGGGTCGTGGCCAAGACCCCCGGCCCGCCTCAAAGCCCGCTGCGCTCGGCGGCGGGGGGAGATTTTCTCCGCTTCATCTTCCCGGAGGCGGTGCGGCCGAACCCAGGACCCAGTTGGAAGAGGCGGGGCCGGGCACGTGCACGCGCACAAATGCCCGGATGCCCCGCGACGCGCGGCGCGCTTCCCTCGGGCGGCAGGGGGCGCGCATCGAGTCACCCGGGTGAGCTTGGCTGCTTGTGGGGCCTGTGCGGCCCTGTGTGTTGGCTGCTTGTGGGGCCTGTGCGGCCCTGTGTGTTGGCAAGATGGAGCAAGAAGCCGAGCCCGAGGGGCGGCCCCGACCCCTCTGACCGAGATCCTGCTGCTTTCGTCGCCAGGACACTCGTCCCTCCTAGGACTAGTGCGTTGGAGCGCCCAGTGCCTGGGCCCCGAGAGTGGAATGGTCCCCGAGGCCCAGGGCGTCGTGCTTCCGTGCGCTCCGTGAAGGAAACTGGGGACCCTCGAGGGACCCCCGACTCTAACCGCGAAAACCCCGGATGGTGTGAAGCAGGTACCGGCCCGGCAGCGAGCGGTAACTTCTGGGTCTGGGCTGTGACGGTTTTCCCTCCATTGCTGGTTCCCAGCCTCTGCCCTATCGCAGCCTTTGTGCCATTTGTGGCGGGGGGCTCGGGGCTCGGGGCACGTGGCTTTGTGGAGGTTTTGTTGGATGGAGGCGAGGCCGTCGCCGCCGGGAAGGAGGGCGGGGTTTCGGCCGGCTCTCGCGGCGGGGGGGCGGGTTCGGGGGGGGGGTCTCCACGAGAGTCCGGGGTAAAGGTCACGTGGGCGGGGGACTGCGGGGCCACCTCAACGCGGGGGTCCAGATGATCGCAGGTGCCTGTCCAGTCGCCGGCGTGAACGCGGCGCGGAGTCTGGGCGGGATTGGGCCGGTTCCGTGGGCAGGTTGACTCAGCTTTTCCTCTTGAGCTGGTCAAGTTCAGACACGTTCCGAAACTGCAGTAAAGGGAGCTAAGCCCTGACTTGTCTCCAGCTGGGGCTATTTAAACCATGAATTTTCCCAGCTGTGTTCAGTGGCTATTGGAGGGTGGACCTGTGGGCACGGACGCACGCAATTTTTTCTCTACCGATCCAGGTAAGCACCGGCTTCCTTGTAACTTTAGTTTTAGCAAAGGCGTTTATGCCCTTTGTATATAATGTATTTTTCACAGATGTTTCATGATTTCCAGTTTTCATCGTCTTTTTTTTCCCTCCTTGTAGGCAAATGTGCAATACCAACATGTCTGTACCTACTGATGGTGCTGTAACCACCTCACAGATTCCAGCTTCGGAACAAGAGACCCTGGTTGGTATTTTTGTCTGGTGTAACTTTAAGAATAATTTATGAGGTGATCAACTAAATTTCATATACCTCAATTGTAGCATGGCTCTGTAAATGACATTGTATGTGCATAGCTTAAAGTGTGCTACCTCGGACGTAACTGCGTGGAGTTAAAAAGTGTTAACGATTGGTCAGTATTTTATTAGCCCTTTGCCACATACATGGGCTTTAAAAATTAGTTCCATTACATTCTTAAGTGTGGTTGCTGAAGTTATATTTGTTATGTGATCCACTTTTTTCCTTTTTGGCTTCCCAGTAAATTTTTAAAAAATGTTTCTAAAAGTCACAAAAAATTATTCATGCTTGTTGTAAAGATTTTAGTCGTTAGAGAAATTTTAAAGTAAAACTTGAAAATTCCAGCCTTTTTGCTTCATGTTCCCTTTTAGATTTTTTCTGTGTGCATACCCACATAAGTTTACATTTGAATTTAAATCTGTTATTGTCATGTTTGTTGTACTAACAAGGTAAAACTATTGGTGTTCTATGACTTACATCCTTGTCAATATATACAGTTTACATAATTCTTTTAAATGGCTGCATAGTATTCCATAGCATGAGTATACTCTTTTAAAAATGCCTTTACTGATAGCTTTTTAAAAATTGCCTCCTGTTTTTGAGTATTACAGATAGTGTTGCTTTGTACATGAGTTCCGTGTGACTATTTCTATAAGAAAGATTTTATGGAATTACAGGCTGGGCGAGGTGACTCATGCTGTAATCCGAGCACTTTGGGAGGCCATGGTGGGCTCACCTGAGGTCAGGAGTTGAAGACTAGCCTGGCCAACATGGTGAAACCCCGTCTCTACTAAAAATACAAAAATTAGTTGGGCATGGTGGCACTCGCCTGTAATCCCAGCTGCTGGGGAGGCTGAGGCAAAATTGCTTTAACCCGGGAGGTGGATACACCATCTGTATGAAAAGCTGAAAATATTTACAGTCTGGCTCTTTACAGGAAAAAATTGACCCTGATTTAGTTGGTAGGCTCCTTGAATACAGGTCATATGTCTTATTTGTAATTTTTTTTTTTTTTTGGCAGTACCTATCACTGTCCAGTGCATAATAGAAGCTCAGTGAATGTTTGTCAAGCAGGTATTTGAAATGCAGACCAACTAAGAGGCAGCATGATATAGTAGGAAGAAAATGCTGAGTTGTAGTAGTCTCACTGTCACCCAGACTGGAGTACAGTGGTGTGATCTCGGCTCACTGCAACCCCCACCTCCTGGGTTCAAGCTATTCTCCTGCCTCAGCCTCCCGAATAGCTGGGACTACAGACGCATGCCACCGCCATGCCTGGCTAATTTTTTTTGTATTTTTAGTAGAGACGGGGTTTCACCTTGTTAGCCAGGATGGTCTTGATCTCCTGACCTCATGATCTGCCCACCTCATCCTCCCAAAGTGCTAGGATTACAGGGGTAAGGCACCAGCCTGATCTCTTCTTAATTACCCTTGTCAGCTTGAGTTGATTAAGTTCTCTAGCCTTCAGGAACCTAATCTTTAGAAAGAGATGATTGGTAACAGAATCCACTCTAAAGATTTTTTCTTTTCTCTTGGATTCTCTAAGTTAGCTTGCATTAAGCTCATTGGATCAGTACAGTAAGCTCATTCGATCTCAATAATTATTTATGGTTGTTTGTAAGGCAGTAAGCAGGTGATATAAATAGCTGAAGGAAAAAATAATCTTTGCTGTCTTGATACTTGATGATTCCATGATATTTGCGTAATAATTAGATTCTCCCCAGCATTTTTTCAAACCCCCTTTATTGAACTTGGTGGATGTGTTTGTTGCAGGGCCTATAGTTCTGGAATAATTTTGGAAGTATAATAGCAGCTCTTTTCTCTTTATAGGTTAGACCAAAGCCGTTGCTTTTGAAGTTACTAAAGTCTGTTGGTGCACAAAAAGACACTTATACTATGAAAGAGGTAAGCTGAATCAAGAGATAACTAGTATCTTTACTAGTTACATATAGCCATACTTAAAGCTTTCAAGACATGGAGAGAAATTTGCCATATAGAAGGATTTTTCATTAAGCAGCAGCATTTAATTTTGTGGTCATTTGGACTATATTTTAAAGCTAAAAATCTAATTATACTCGAGTTTCATTTCTCAGCTAGGATCTCAGAGTTAAAAGGAAGCGCTATAGGGATGTTTGACCATTTTATACTGTGAACTCTTTGATAGACTGGTAAAAGTCTTCTCAGACTGGTAACTCCTTCTCAGAATCATGTTTTCAAATGTATAAAATAAAACGTATAGGATTACAAAGGAAACTTATTAAAATACGGTTACCAAAATAGTAAACTAGTTTGTGATATATGTGCTTTTGTTATTAACGCAATAAATACTAAGATTTAGAAGCAGATATAATAAATATAATAATAATTATTTTTTTGAGTCAAAGTCTCACTCTGTCACCCAAGCTGGAGTGCAGTGGCACGATTTTGGCTCACTGCAACCTCTACCTCCTAGATTCAAGCAATTCTCCTGCCTCACCCACCCAAGTAGTTGGGATTATAGGTGCCTGCCACCACACCTGGCTAATTTTTTGTGCTTTTAGTAGAGACGGGGTTTCACCATGTTGGCTGGGCTGGTGTTGAACTTCTAGCCTCAGGTGAACCACCCGCCTTGGCCTCCCAAAATGTTAGGATTACAGACATGAGCCACCATACCTGGCCAGTGAATATAATTTTGATATAGTCAGGAATATAAGTGATATTTTGAAATGTTTGTCATAAGCACAGTATGATATGAAAACACCTGTGATTTTTGTTAGTGATGAAATCACAGGTATTAATACTGTTGTGATTCATTGCCTACATTTGTAATCTAAGGGAAAGCTAAATTTTAGTTAGAAGCTTGTGAAAATAAAGATAGAATTTTTTTTTTCCCATCCAAATTAACGGACCTCCTGAATTCTATCCAAGGACTTCTTGGGCATCCCTGGATCCCAAGTTAAGAAGTTCTGCAATGGAGATACATGAGTACAGTATACTGATATTTCTGGGTTAGAGATGAGCTGATTCATGACCATATGTTCTCTTGAATGGATACAGCATTTTAGTGCATTCTCTAGCTTTAAATTTGTTCACAGAGCATGATTTTCAGTGAGAGATTGAGCCACCTTAGGCAAAATTTCAGTGTGATTGAAATATGCCTGGTCTCCATCTCTCCCACTTAGTTTATGGGACTCAGATAACTTGAAACATTAAAATTCCTTTCTTACAATAGTATAGTGGGACAGGAAGAGCTTCCATATCCTTTTCCTCTCCAGCTACACTTTTATAAACTTCCTTAAGGGATGTTTGGTAGAAAAAAATCTAGGTTCTCTTCCTTTTTCCATTCCCACTGCCAGACAACAATCTGTCCAATCCACAGTCACATAGAAATATTCCTTAAAGGTTGATGCCTGCTTGGCCAGTTAAATCCAAAGACAGTGCTTGTAGGGAAGTGCCAGGTTAAGTGGTATTTTTAGGGCTAATTTGGGATCGACCTTATTATCATTGTATAATCAGTTAAGAAAACAAAAACATATGGATTTAGCAGTAGATGGAAATGAGAAAATTGGTCAAGGCCATCATAAAGACTTAGAATGCTATGCTAAACTATGTACCAGTATTGTTTATATTGTCTGATGTAGTTCTCAGTTATAGGATCTTTGCTCTGGGGCACACGGGAAAGTAGTGAAAGCCAGTATGGGTAGTAAAAAGAGCATCGGACTAAGAGTCAGAAGCCCTGGAGCCAGTTTCTTCATATCTTTTTTTTTTTTTTGGCGACAGTGTCTCACTCTGTTGCCCAGGCTAGAGTGCAGTTTCATGATCACTGCTCACTGCAACCTGGACCTCCTGTGCTCAGGTGATCTTCTCACCTCAGTGTCTAAAGTAGCTAGGAATACAGTCTTGTACCACCATGCCCGGCTAATTTTTGTGTATATATGTATGTATGTATGTGTATATATATATATATATATATATATATATATATATATATACACATATTTTTTTTTTTTTTTTTTTTTTGGTAGAGATGGGGTTTCACCATGTTGCCCAGGCTGGTCTCTAACTCTTGGGCTCAAGGGATCTGCCTACCTTGGTCTCCTAAAGTGCTAGATTTATGGGCATGAGCCACTGTGTCCAGCCCAGTTTTTAACTTCTAATACAGTGATAACAATTCTATGAAATATCAGAATGAGATAATACTTGTAAAAGTACATTGTAATTTGTAAAATACCATATGTATTTAGGTAGTTGTCAATAGGTTTATATCTGCGATCTCTTAAAGATGTATTAGGTATAGATGTAATAGGATATCTTAAAGATGTATTGCCAACTTGTCTTAATGGAGCACAGGGAATATAATTTAAATTTATTAATGGTTCAAAATCACTATTTTGATTATTATAATATAGAGTAAATCGATATCTTTAAGGGTTTATTTCTCACAGAATTCTCCTGTACTGCTTCGTAGCTGTCATTGATTGTTTTTCTGTCTTCCTCCTCTGGTGACCTCAGAGGCTACTGAGGTTTTTTTTTTTTTGAGACGGAGTTTTGCTCTTGTCCAGGCTGGAGTGCAATGGCGTTATCTTAGCTCACTGCAACCTTTGCCTCCTGATTCAAGTCTGCCTCAGCCTCAGCCTCCAAGTAGCTGGGATTACAGGCGCCTGCTACCACATCTGGCTTAAGTTTTGTATTTTTAGTAGAGATGGGGTTTTGCCATGTTGGTCAGGCTGGTGTCAAACTCCCAACCTTGTGATCCACCTGCCTCAGCCTCCCAAAGTGCTGGGATTACAGGCATGAGCCACCGCACCCTGCCGCTATTGAGGTTTATGGTGTTTGTGACTATTTACTAAGTGGCTCCAGGCCACTGGTGTATTTTAGTTGATTTTTGTTTCTGCAACTTTTTATAGCTATCAAGTTTTCATTTTGCTGCCTCTTCCTTTCCTAATATGTTAGTATCTAGATATCTGGGAAGAGTTAACGTCTACAAGGAAAAAACCTCACATTTTAAGATTTAGTTAAGTAAAGAGAGAAGCAGTTATTTCTGCTTCCATCAAATTAAAAGGAAAAGTCTTAAAAGTAGCTTCCTTTTTTTTTTTTTTTTTTTGAGACAGAGTCTCTTTCTGTCGCCCAGGTTGGAGTGTAGTGGTGCAATCTCAGTTCTCTGCATCCTCTGTCAGGTTCAAGCAATTCTCCTGCCTCAGCCTCCCAAGTAACTGGGACTACAGGCGTGTGCTGCCATGCCCGGCTAATTTTTTGGTATTTTCAGTAGAGATGGCGTTTCACCATGTTGGCCAGGATGGTCTTGATCTCCTGACCTCATGATCCACCCGCTTCGGCCTCCCAAAGTGCTGAGATTACAGGCATGAGCCACTGCACCCAGCCAAAAGTATCTTCTTTTAAGTACAGAATGATGGTTGTTCTACATAGTTGTGGATATGGTTGCTGGAAGGCTTAAATTTGAGCCTTAGATACTTTGGACATCATTTTCATTGTCACCTATCATTATGGCACTTAACCAGCAGAATTTAACTTATTCAGATGAATAGGATATTATTGACTGTATTTTAAACTAACATTTAGTTTTCTTTAATGCTCAGAAATCATATTTCTATTTCAGGTTCTATTTTATCTTGGCCAGTATATTATGAATAAACGATTATATGATGAGAAGCAACAACATATCGTATATTGTTCAAATGATCTTCTAGGAGATTTGTTTGGTGTGCCAAGCTTCTCTGTGAAAGAACACAGGTAATTCTTCAATTTAGTCCATTGTAAAAAGCCAGTTGGGCTAACATTTCAGTTCACCTCTACCCTCACTCCCTTTTGTCAGAGAAAAACTGCTAAAACATAAAAACATGCTGAAATGTAATTTCTTAGCTCTGTGGCATATTATTTGAGAACCTGAGCTCTGGCATCTTATAAACCTGTGTTTGAAATCTAGCCGTCATTTACTAATTTTGTGACTAGGTAAATTAATCTCTCTAAACCTGTTTCCCCATTTATAAAATAGGGATAATTAAATACCTCATGTGGAGGTTATAGCTTTTTTTTTTTTGGAGACAGAGTCCTGCTCTTGTCATCAGCAATGACACAATCTCGGTTCACTGCAACCTCTGCCTTCCATGTTCAAGCGATTCTGCTGCCTCAGCCTCCCAAGTAGCTGAGATTACAAGCGTGTGCCATCATGCATGGCTAATTTTTGTATTTTTAGTAGAGACAGGGTTTCACGTGTTAGCTAGGATGGTCTTGATCTCCTGACCTCATGATCTGCCTGCCCTGGCCACCCAAAGTGTTGGGATTACAGGTGTGAGCCACTGTGCCTGGCTATAGCTCTTAAGGAGAGACATTGTATTAAAAAACATAGTGTTTGTCACATACAAAGCGTTCATATATTAGCTATGGCTGTTATATATTATAAATTTTTATTCCAGTCACTTCCAGAAACAGTTTTTATACCACCAAGTGGTAAAGGCTTAAATTTAGCTTTAGTTACTTTGGGAATCATTTTCATTTTCACCTATCATTATGGCACTTAACCAGCAGAATTTAACCCGGGTAATACTTCTAGACTTAGGCCGGGCACAGTGGCTTACGCCTGTATCCCAGCACTTTGGGAGGCTGAGGCGGGTGGATCACCTGAGGTCATGAGTTTGAGACCAGCCTGACCAACATGGAAAAACCCCGTCTCTACTAAAAATACAAAATTAGCCAGGCATGGTGGCGCGTGCCTGTAATCCCAGCTACTCAGGAGGCTCAGGCAGGAGAATGCTTGAACCCGGAGGACGGAGGTTGTGGTGAAATGAGATCATGCCACTGTACTCTGGCCTGGACAACAAAAGGGTAAACTCTGTCTAAAACGAAAATATATATATATTTATTTTTTTTTATGTTTTTCTAGAATTTTTTTTTTTTTTTTTTTTTGAGAGGGAGTCTTGCTCTGTCACTCAGGCAGTGCAGTGGCACAATCTCAGCTCACTGCAACCTCCACCTCCTGGGTTCCAGTGATTCTCCTGCCTCAGCCTCCCGAGTAGCTAGGATTAGTGGTGCCCACCACTATGCCCGGCTAATTTTGTATTTTGGTAGAGACAGGGTTTCACCATGTTGGCCAGGCCGGTTTCAAACTCCTGATCTCGAGTGATCCACCCGCCTCCGCCTCCCAAAGTGCTGTGATTATAGGTGTGAGCAACTACTCCTGGCCTCAAGAATTATTCTTTTGGGAACTGAATATTTTTTCAGTTGTTCTTACCTTACATTTGGAATTCTTTTTTTTTTTTCCTTTTTTTGAGACAGAGTTTTGCTCTTGTTGCCCAGGCTGGAGTGCAGTGGCATGATCTCAGCTCACTGCAGCCTCCGCCTCTGGGTTCAAGTGATTCTCTTGCCACAACCTTCTGAGTAGCTGGGATTACAGGTGCCTGCCACCATACTCGGCTAATTTTTGTATTTTTAGTAGAGATGGGTTTTCAACCATGTTGGCCAGGGTGATCTCAAACTCCTGACCTTAGGTGATGTGCCTGCCTTGGCCTCCCAGAGTGCTGGGATTAAACATGTGAGCCACCATGTCCAGCCTGCATTTGGAATGATCACATTTGGTTTAGCACAGGCAATCCGTGTTGAGCCTTAGCATTCATTCCATGAATAAATGGAATGAATACTTTCACCTGAAACAATTAACTCGCTTCTGCTAGTATTTAATGCTCAATACTATAGCTGAAACGATGACAATTATATGGGATTTTATTTTATTTTTTTATAAAAAAAAAAAAAACTTCGTCAGTTGAGCAGGGGATTTTATACCTTGAAAACAACTTCATTATTATAAACACAGTATATAGTTGTTAGTGAACATTAGGAAATGACAGAAAGCTAAGGAAAGTAGAGAAAAAAAGGGACTAAAGTTTGCTACCAAAAGGTATTTTTACCAGTCATTTGTATATTATATGCAGTTGTGTGTTTTAACCTACTTATGAATATGTTTAATTTCACCAGCTTCTTAATTTAATGATATAAACATTTTTTCATTGATGCATCACTTCTGTTTAATATCCATATATGTTGTCATTTATACTTGACCGTGGGATATATGATTTACTTTTATAAATTTTTTAAAAAACTATTGGTATATTGGTGTTTTTTTAACCTATTGAATATAGAATCTTTTTTTTTTTTCTTTTTTTTTGAGACAGGGTCTTGCTCTATTGCCCAGGCTGCACCCTCTGCCTTCTGGGTTCAAGAGATTCTCTTGCCTCAGTCTCCTGAGTAGCTGGGATTACAGGTGCATGATACCATGCTCAGCTAATTTTTTTTTTTTTAATCTTAGATTGATGATAAAACCAGCTAATGTTTTGTATTTTTAGTAGAGATGGGATTTCAGCATGTTGGCCAGGCTGGTGTTGAACTCCTGACCTCAGGTGATCTGCCCGACATGGCCTTCAAAAGTGCTGGGTTTACAAATGTAAGCCACTGTGCCCGGTCTGAATATTGAATCTTCTGATAATGTTTGGAAGTATAATTTCCTTGGACTTGAATTCTAAATGTTGAGAGACAAGAAACTGGAGAAATTATGGACTTGAAAAGGATATGAATGATAAATATTTTGGGTTTAGTTTGCTGTACCCTTATTTCCAAGGGTGAAAAAAGATAGTTTGGATTCATATTTCTTCTTAACATTGAGTGAGGAACAATTTTTGTGACATTCTCTTAAAATTCTTAGTTTAAAAACAAAGGAAAAAGAAAAATCCACTGTGACATCAATGAATACTGGTAAATGAATTATCTTCCTGTTAGGACATAAACTTCATCAGGGCAGATGCATTTTTGTTTCATTCTTTTCCCACTGTCTGCTCCGTAATACCAGTGACTGGTACGTGGTAGGTGTTCAGTCTGTATTTATTGAATGAATGAGTACTACTTTATCTGTTAATAAGTTTAAGATCAAGAAGGGAAGTTGAAGCTTGATGAAAGTCAAGATTATAATCAAATTCCTATTTAATGGATTTTGCGTAACTCAATACTGTTTTTTGGCAGTTTGCTACTAAGCACAGAGCTAAAAACATTCCTGTTTGAAAATAAGTACATTAGGCTGGGCGCGGTGGCTCGCGCCTGTAATCCCAGCACTTTGGGAGGCTGAGGCAGGGGGATCACTTGAGACCAGGAGTTTGAGACCAGCCTGGACAACATGGTGAAACCCTGTCTCTACTAAAAATAAAAATAAAAAACTAGCTGGGTGTGGTGGCAGGTGCCTGTAATCCCAGTTACTTGGGAGGCTGAGGCAGGAGAATCACTTGAACCTGAGAGGCAGAGGTTGCAGTGAGTGGAGATCGCACCATTGCATTCCAGCCTGGGAGACGAGTGAAACTCCGTCTCAAAAAAGAAAAAAAAGTACGTTAAACTGCTTCCTGCTTGCACACCCATTTTTTGGGGGGTCTTCTAATAAAGTCCAAACAAGCACATTTCCGGAATTGGTAGTGTGAAATCTTTCAGCTGGAGAGACCTTAGTGATTATTAAAAGTAGCTGTACGTAATCATTGTGCTACTAATTATTGTGCTTTTAAGTGCCTACAAGCTTGCCAATGATAAAATTGGTTTTGAATGTGTGCAGTAGTTCATACTAAATATGTATGTAAAAGTCTGGTTAAATCCAGCTTAATACATTTTTCCTTTAAAATGTACATCTCCTGATTTTTTTTTTTCTGTCTACAAGGAAAATATATACCATGATCTACAGAAACTTGGTAGTAGTCAATCAGCAGGGTAAGTTAATTTTGAGCATCATGAATAAGTACTATAAAAACATTTTAAAGATATTTTTGTTTATGTGCATATATTTTATAATGGTGATTCTTTTTAAAAGTTGCTTTAATTATAAAAATATGATAAATTTATTAGAAGTACTTATAAACTAAAATAACATTATACTGAGGTTCTAATGTAAAGTTAAATATCCTGTTATATCAATTTAAGCCTTGGGATATCAGAGTTAGGATTTGTATTGAAAGGTCTGTACTTTCAAAAGCTCCTGTTTAGGAGTGATCTACCTTGAAAATGTATTGAAAGGCTTTGAAAAATAATACAGTTGCTTATGTAGGACCGTGTATAAGGATGACAGATAGGTCTTCTTTGGTTATAGACAAAATTTTGTTTACCAATTTGTGGAAGTAGAATTTTATGTCCCTGCTTCCAGTTCTTAACTGGTTATTTTTGGGTCACATCTCTCTTTAATAAGCTGATAAATGCATTGGGTTCTTGTTCCAGAAAGATGAACATATATATATATATACATGGATATGTTGATAAATATTTCACAACCTACTTTCCATGAGAAAAGCCCTGATTTATGTGCTTGCTGACTTTCCTAGTATAATACTCTCGTTTTAAGGCTAAAAATGTAGAGTTGGAAAGAGATGTGCACAGTTTGCTTTTTTTTTGAGATGGAGTCTCACTCTGTCACCCAGGCTGGAGTGCAGTGGCACAGTCTGAGCTGACTGCAACCTCTGCGTCCTGAGTTCAAGCGATTCTGCTGCCTCAGCTTCCCGAGTAGCTGGGATTACAGGGGCGCACCACCATGCCCAGCTAATTTTTGTATTGTTAATAGAGATAGGGTTTCACCATATTGACCAGGCTGGTCTTAAACTCCTGACCTGTGATCTACTGCTTCGGCCTCCCAAAGTACTGGGATTACAGGCATGAGCCACCCTGCCCGGCTTCACAGCTGGTTGGAGCTGTCTCTAATACACTCCAGCTGGTTGGAGCTGTCTCTGATAACACTACACCCCTCCTAAAGCCCATTCTCGAACTACAGTTTAAATGCTCTTAGGCCAGGTGTGGTGGCTCTTGTCTATAATTCCAGCACTTTGGGAGACTAAAGCAGGAGGATCGCTTGAGCCCAGGAGTTCAAGACCAGCCTTGGGCAACATAGTAAAATCCTGCCTCTGCAAAAACTAGAAAAATTAGCCTGGTGTGGTGGTGCATGCCTGTAGTCCTAGCTACTCGGGAGGCTGAGGCAGAAGGATTGCTTGCCCCCGGGAGGTCAGGGCTGCAGTGAGCTGTGATCATGCCACTCCAGTATGGGTGACAGAGCAAGACCTCATCTCATGTCTTAAAAAAAGACAAAAACAGAAAAACACCTGTCAGAAGCTTGTTTAGTTCCTAGAATGAATTGACTTCCTCTATTCCATATTCAGATTTTATTGTAAAATTGCTTTGTTACACTGGTGTGTTGTTTGTTTTTGAGACAGGTTGTCACTCTGTCACCCTGCTTGAAGTGCAGCGGTGTGATCACGGCTCACTGCATCCTTCACCTCCAGGGCTCAAATGATCCTCCCCCTCAGACTCCCAAGTAGCTGGGACTACAGGTGTGCTTTACTACACCTGGCTAATTTTTCTCTATGTTTGGTAGAGACGGTGTTTTGCTGTGTTGCCCAGGCTAGTTTCGACCTCCTGAGCTCAAGAGATATTCTTGCCTCGGCCTCCCGAAGTGTGAGGATTAAAGGCGTGAGCCACCATATCTAGCTGTTATACTCGCTTATACCTTTGTTACCTATGTCTTAATTCGGGTTTGCATTCTGCATCATACAGTATTGTATTTTATTAATATGGTATTTAATAAATGTGTGAATTGAATACTTATTCCTCCAGAGTTAGAATTTAAAGCCCAGAAAAGTGTCTCCGTTTTATGCCAGAACAAAAGTAGTTATTAGGCCGATGATTGGCATTTTATTGTTTTAAAGCTCTTTATGAAATTGTATGATAGCTAAATATACAATTATAGTATTTATATTAGTATTTTGAGTTTTCTGAAGTATATATCCCTGGTGTATTCATTCCTTCGTTTGTTTAAATAAACTTTGGCACATTACTAGAAAAATTGTATTATTGAGATGGGAACTTATAAATTACTTATTTGCATTCTGAGTTTGATTTAGGTATCAGTAGAATTAACTTCAGAACTCCTATTCCATGTTCTCAACTTAGTCACATCTAGTGGTTTTTTTTTTTTTTTTTTTTTTTTTTGTCACCCAGGCTAGAGAGCAATAGCGCAATCTTGGCCCACTGCAACCTCCACTTCCCTGGTTTAAGTGATTCTCCTACCTCAGCCTCCCAAGTAGCTAGGAATACAGGCACCTGCCACCACGCCCAGCTATTTTGTGTATTTTTTAGTAGAGATGGGGTTTCACCATGTTGACCAGGCTGGTCTTGAACTCCTGACCTCAGATGATCCTCCCACCTCAGCCTCCCAGAGTGCTGGGATTATAGGCGTGAGCCACCATGCCTGGCCTTAGGTTTCCTTTTTATTACATGTTTTTTGCAGCATCTCTTTATACTAGTCCAAAATTCCTGGATAATGTAATCTATTATATATAACTTAAGAAAATCAGTGTAATGCCTTACCCATAGTATAAAGAGAAAATTTATATATGATAATGCATAATTTCAAAATGTTAATGGCCCAGGTGTGAGTTCGCTATTGAGATGAATATATTTCCAAGGGGGTAGTAAAGGGTATTTGGTGATTATTGTCTGTATATCCCAAATCTAAAACTTTGACTTTTGAGCAATGAGTCTGTATATCCAACGACAAATGAAACCCATGTGTCTGAATAACTCAGTTTGTTATCTTCCCATCCAATCTGTTTATCTTTCTAAAGTTTCTCTTTTAGTGAATGGTACCACTCATTTATTCACCCAAGGTAGAATCTTGGAATGTGTCTTAATTCCTTTCTTCCTTGCATTTTATATTGGATACCAGGTCTTGTTGAATTTTACCAATTTAATTTCTCCGGAATTTATCTTTTCCATGCCTTAGTTTAGGCTTTAATAGTTTTTAGTTTGTATTATTGCAGTTGTCTAATATTGGTTTTCCGGTGTCTGCCCTCTTTTTCTTTTATTTTGCCAGAGGATTTGTCACTCTTCTGCTTAAAATTACCATATAGGGGTTCATTATTGCCCTCTGGACATAATATTTTCTGTGAGCTAGAAATCAGTTTTATTTCTTGGATGAAAACCCTTTTTAATGGTGATTGGCTGCCGCAGTTGCCTTAGGGAAGATTCTGAAGTATCTGCTGGAAGAGTGCAGTGATGAGGGAATGACGGCATGAGTCCTGCTTTGACTAGACGCACAGGATCCTTTACAATCTGAACCTGCCTACGTTCCAATAATAATGAACCGGTTGTGGTTTCTTGCAACAGGAACTGTTAGTTTGCTTTTGGATACTTTTTCACACGGCGTCTTCTTGGTCTGGAATGGCCTTTCCTAGCGCTATTTTCACATTATTCTGCAAAATATTTCCTGATTCTTTGCTCCTCAGACCCTCCCTGTTCCTACAGAGTAATGTCTGTCTGTCTTTCTGCTCATTTATCTTATAATCTTTTAATGTCTTTAATTATATTTTACTACATGAAAGTTGAATTATTTTATTTACATCTACAACATTTAGTGTGAGGGTGACACCTGGGAAATACATGTTTAGTGTTTTTTGAAAGGTTAAATTGCATAAGGGTTTGTGTTAGACTGATAGCATTATCTACTGAATAGCCTTCCTCCCAGCATTATCTGCTGACTAGCCTTCTCTCCTCCCCACCAACCCCAGTTTCTGATTCTTTGTTTTTCTTTTTCTCAGAATCTTCAGACTCAGGTACATCTCTGAGTGAGAGCAGATGTCGCTTTGAAGGTGGGAGTGATCAAAAGGTAATCTTTAAATAAATTTTTCTTTCAAGTATAATATTATTTGAAAATTAGAAAGGTTATTTACAACAAATGAGTTTTAGCTTACTGGTTATGTTTAGTTTGATGTATTTTATTTTTTTCTTGAATGCTTAGGACCTTGTGCAAGAGCTACAGGAAGAGAGACCTTCTTCTTCACATTTGGTTTCTAGACCATCTACCTCATCTAGAAGGAGAGCAATTAGTGAGACAGGTATACATGAATATTTATTTGACACGTTCACACAGCTTTTGATGTTCTTTCTCTAATGAAATTAGTGCTTTTAGACTTAATTGTTCCCCTTTTTTGGTTGAGATGAATGAACGTCTGAGTTTTTTTCATTACTTAGCAATATTTTTCTGGCTGACCACAACAGGCACAGTTTACTGTGTCCCACTGGAGTTTATAGTTAGCAAATTCTCTGTTAAGATAATGGGAGGCAGGCATATAAACTGTATTTTCACCATTATCACCTTAGCAGTTAAATTTTTAAATTGTTTTTAGTAAGTGATAATACATACCTATGAGTTTTAAACAAAAAGTAAATAGCATTTTCGAAATGAAGAGATAAAGAAAATAGTTGAGAACAGTTAGAGGAGAATGTACCCGAGGAAGTCACAGTAAATAAAACTGTATGATTCAAATGAAAGAGAATGTCAGATCAGTGAAACAGAATAAATGAACCTAGACCAGAATCTTGTACATGTGGGCAGAAGACAGGAAGGGCAGAGGTGTCTAGGGCAGAAGTGGGACTAGAACAAATGGGTAGTTATTTGGAGAAAAGGTGAAATTACATCTGTACCTTATGCCAAAATGAATTTCAAATGATTTTAAACGATAAATGAAAAATAGAATACAACATATTTGAAAGACTGATAGTCACTTTAAATTTGACTATTAATATCTGAATTACATAAGTCTCTTCCCCAAATCAATAAGGAAGACATTAAAAATTCAAGCTAAAAGGGCAGGCAGTTCACAAAAATTTCTCACAGTAAATACAAATGACTAATATGGGGAGAGGGTGAATTTTGGAGATATTAGCTTTACAGATAGGAAAAATGCAAAAAGAGTGTCCTTTTTGGTTTATCAAATTAGCAAAGATAAATTTTTACTCATCGTGTGTATTAGCACTGATACACTATTGGTCTATATATTGGTATAGGTTGGTATAAATTGATTAAATTTTTTGGATTATAAAATGGCTTAAATGGCCTGGTACAGTGGCTCACATCCGTAATCCCAGCACTTTGGAAGGCTGAGGCAGCTGGTGGATCTCTTGAGGTTAGGAGTTTGAGACCAGCCTGGCCAACGTGGTGAAACCCCGTCTGTACTAAAAACACAAAAATTAGCCAGGTGTGGTGGCCAGTGCCTGTAATCCCAGCTACTTGGGCGGCTGAGGCAGGAGAATCACTTTAACCTGGGAGGTGGAGGTTGCAGTGAACCAAGATTGTGTCATTGTACTCCAGCCTGGGTGACAGAACAAGACTCCATCTCAAAAAACGAAAAAGCTTAAGAGTTCTTAACATTATCATAGTAACTCCACTTCTAGGAATCTATCCTAAGGATGTAATACAAAATTCAAAGAATTATATGTAGAGATATTAATTACAGCATTATTTTTAATTACTGCCTGGCCAAGATCACCTTTTTTAAAATAGGGAATACAAACATGATTAAGAACTCACATGCAGAACTTGTGATCTAGTTGGAGATAAAACATAAAAATTCTTATTGGGATGTAAGAGTATTTGGGGAATTCAGAGGAAGAGGAGATGACTTTAATTAGATAGGCTAAGAGAGGGAAATGGAATGAGCAAAGGTGTGAGAGTTTTACCTGTTTCAGGCATATGGATAATATTTCATTTAATAGCATAACCCTATTAAATACTTACATATAAGGGTGCGGTGAAGACCTTTGCACATACATCGTAACTTTTATGCTCTAGGATAGAGAAATTGCCTGCAGAATGTTGTGTGATGTAATATTCTTACTGTATAAAAAGTCCTTTCTCAAATCTTTGATACTACCTCATTTTAATTTTTGTCATTCTCATGGGTAAAGAAATGATATCATTTCACTTTGCATTTCCTTGATCCCTAGGAGATAGATTTTTTTTCCCGTTAAATACATGACTCAAGGTTTTTCATATGTTTATTAGTCATTTGTATTTCCTCTGTGACTTGCTTTTTCCTGTTTCTTACTTAAAAAAAAAATCCAGTCCATCTTGATTTGGTATGACTTTGTATAACATGGATATTTTTTATTATGTATGTTGCAGATACTATCTTTGAATCTGACCTATGCCTTTTAACTTTTGTTTATGGCATTTTATTTTGCCATGTAAATCTTGACATGTCTAATCTTGATAGTCGTTTTCTTGAGGGCTTTGCAGTATTATGAAATACTTTCCCACCCAGTATTTTTTGAGAGGGAGTCTCGCTGTGTTGCCCAGGCTGGAGTGCAGTGGCGTGATCTCAGCTCACAGCAACCTCTACCTCCTGGGTTCAAGCGATTCTTCTGCCTTAGCCTCCCAAGTAGCTGGGACTACAGGGGTGCACCACCACTCCTGGCTAATTTTTTTATTTTTAGTAGAGACCAGGTTTCACAATATTGGCCAGGTCTCAAACTCCTCACCTTGTGATCTGCCCGCCTTGGCGTCCCAAAGTGCTGGGATTATAGGCATGAGCCATCGTGCCCAGCAAGAATATTTTTTTACAGGTACTTGAATGGTTTTGTTCTTTATATTTAGTTCTTTAATCCACCTATAATTCATTTTTATGTCTAGTATAAGTTAGAACTTTCATTTATGTCCAACAGATTTGGCTAATATTCTGACCCATTCAGAGATAATTTATTATTTAAAATAAAATGGACAGTTTTTACTGGTTTTGATTTCTGTTGAAAAAACAGAGTACTGAAGAGCCGAGCTCAGTGGCTCACGCCTGTAATCGCAGCACTTTTGAGGGCTAAAGTGGGGAAATCGCTTGAGGCCAGGAGTTGAGACCAGCCTGGCCAACATGGAGAAACCCTTTCTCTACCAAAAATATAAAAATTATCCGGGCATGGTGGCGTATGCCTGTAATTCCAGTTACTTGGAGGCTGAGTCACAAGAATCACTTGAACCTGGCAGGCTAAGGTTGCAAAAGCCAAGATTATACCACTGCACCCCAGTCTGGGTTGTAGAGAGTGACTATGTCACAAAAGAAAAAAATGTAGGGTACTGAAGAAATTGAAACATTAAGAATGCCTTATAAGTAAATTAAACACTTTGGCTCTTTTGGGGAAAAAAAGATTGGCTCTTATATTTTAAAGTTTGGTTTTGACAGAAAAAAAATCCTTGATTGGTTAATAGAAACTTTATTAGCTGGATTAAATTGTGATGTATGGAGATAAAGTTCTGAAAGAAGAATAGAAAGCTTTTAAAAAATAGTGTTGTCAGCCTAGGCAACATGGTGAAACCCTGTCTCTACAAAAAATACAAAAATTAGTGAGGTGTGGTGGTACATTCCTGTGGTCCCAGCTACTTGGGAGGCTTGAGGTTGAGGTGGAAGGATCACTTGAGCCTATGAGGCAGAAGTTGCAGTGAGTCGAGATTGCGCCGTTGCACTACAGCCTGGGTGACAGAGTAAGACCCTTTATCATAAAAAGTAAGTAGACAAATAAATACATACAGATAGTGTTCTACTGTAAGTCTTAGATTGAATAAAACTGTTAACTTTTGAAATTAATTTTATTACAACTAAGTTTCTGTACAAATACATACTCAAAACAGCTCAATTTTCTAATCACAGCACAGCAATTTATTTTTTTCCCTTGCATATCCAGAAGAAAATTCAGATGAATTATCTGGTGAACGACAAAGAAAACGCCACAAATCTGATAGTATTTCCCTTTCCTTTGATGAAAGCCTGGCTCTGTGTGTAATAAGGGAGATATGTTGTGAAAGAAGCCATAGCAGTGAATCTACAGGGACGCCATCAAATCCGGTAATGTTCTCATTTTCAAGGACTCTTACTGTTACAGTCTAGTCCTGGCAGTCCTAATAAGCATACTGATAGAATGTACATGTGTCTTATGAGATTGATGCAAAACACAGTGCTAAATTTTACTTTAAAATAAAACTACTCTATTGATCTCTACCTTCAACCCCAGGTATTGTGAGAAATGTTGAAAATAGTGGAGTAACACTGGTATTGGTAAATTAGTAGTAGTATTAGTCATTATCAGTATCACCCTGTATTAGAGAATATTTGTGGATGACTGGACCAATAGTATATTCAAATAAATTGGAGTATAGAGGAGTTTGAGAAATTTGAAGTTGTACTTTTTAAAAAATAAAGGAACAAAACCAAAAATTTAGTTCAGTTAAATATTTTAGCATTTTAAGGCAAATTTGTCTTGACTATTTAGCGTAAAAATATCTTTAATTACAGCCATCAGCAAAAAAATCAGCATAGTCTGAGCTTAACATTTGCCAAATAGGTCTAGACATCAGGTAAGTTCTATTTACCAACACTGAAATACAGGTTTTTTATTGCATGGATGACAGGAGAGTATTGGTACTTTCTGATACTAATATAGAATTCCGAAATCTTAGTGAGCAGAATTTCTTAAGAGATGTCACTGAAAGAAGTTCAGTAAAAAATTTTTTTTGTTAAAAACAATGCTTGACAAATGGAATATTTTCTTTTGTATGTCTTTAAACAAGCTTGTCCAACCCACGCCCTGTGGGCCATATGGCAGGATGGCTTTGAATGTGGCCCAACAAAAATTCATAAACTTTCTTAGAATATTATAAGATTTCTTTTTTTACAATTTTTTTCCTCATTCATGAGCTATTGTTAGTGTTAGTGTATTTTACGTGTGGCCCAAGGCAAGTCTTCTTCCAAGATTGGATACGTTTTGGAAGCCAAAAGATTGGATACCTTTCTTGGTAATGTGGCAGTGTCTCATGGTCATTATTCTGGATATTGGTAATCATTGCGTAAGGTCTCTAGAAGATGTAGGATATGGAATCAATTGTGATAGTAATCCTAGTCTTTTACCTTGTACCTATTTTTGTTACTTCTTGTATTTTTCTATTTTTCTCTTCCAAAGGAATGACTGTATGAACGCATACCTGCCCTCTAGAGTTAGTACTGTATTTAACGGAGCTGTTACTCATGTGGACCACTAGATGGCAGGATGAGCCCCTGCTCAGTCTGAGAGCAGGTTCTTCATTTGTAGATATTGAAGTTTACACCAGATTCCATGCAGTTGAGATGGCACTGGAGAGACAGTGGTAGTCAAGGTAGATACGGTTCTTGCCTTCAGGGGGAGATAGATCATCAGTGATAAAAATGAAAACATTTAATCAATCCAATGAAGAAAACAGGTTCTTGAGAGCAAGTATGTATGATCTGAAAATTAGATCCGATTAAAACTTGATGAGTACACAAACTACAAGTTTGGTTAAAAAGATAATTACTATATCCTGTCTATCTGTCTATTTATTGAGATTGAGTCTGTGTCACTCTATTATTTATTTATTTATTGAGATTGAGTCTCACTTTATTGCCCTGGCTGGAGTGCAGTGGTGCAATCTTGGCTCACTGCAACTTCTGCCTCCCGGGTTCAAGTGATTTTCGTGTCTCAGCCTCCCGAGTAGCTGGGATTACAGGCGCCCACTGCCATGTCCTGCTAATTTTTTTATTTTTAGTAGAGACGAGGTTTCACTATGTTGGCCAGGCTGGTCTTGAACTCCTGACCTCAAGTAATCCGCCTGCCTTGGCCACCCAAAGTGTTGGGATTACAGACTTGAGCCACTGAGCCCAGCGCCCCATTTAATGTATAGTCTTGTTTTTATTTTAGTTTTTGTTTTTGTTTTTGTTTTTTTTTCTTATTTTTTAATGTATAGTCTTTGTTAAAGTTATATCAGAATTCTAGGTGAATGATATTTAGAGTCTTTGTTCTTGCTTTGTACCTGGACACTGCCTTGTGACTGATACAGCTTTGATGAGTGGAAGAACACCAGGTTTTCTGTTTTGAGTTGAATTAGATAAAACAACATGGACACACGTGGAGTGGTTTTAAGGAGCGGAGAGTTTAATAGGTAAGAAGGAGAAGGCAGAAGAAAGAAGCTCCCCCTTACAAAGATGAAAGAGGAGACCTCGCAATCTGAGGATACCGGCCAGTTTTCTTGGGTGGCTGGAGGAGGCAGTGTCTGATTTGCATTGGGCTCAGGGGATTGGTTTAACCAGTCATGATATTTATGTAGCCCTTGAGAAAACTGGCCCTCCCACCCCAGTCCTTTAAGATGCAAATGCAGGGCGCCAGAGCTGTTTTACATTCATAGGGAAATGTGTGTGGGTGGGGAGCATGTTGTTAGGCACAGGTCCTAGGAAGGGCAAGAGGCCAGGGCTTTTAGGCTAGACAAGGTACATTTTTGGAGCTGCGGAAAATCTTCTAAGGACCCCTTTTCCTTTATTTCTTAATAAATAAAGGAAACCACATTATCAGAGTGGAGTAGAACAGTATTTCTTTTTTTCTGTTAGCCCTGTCCTGAATTCTCTTAAAAAAATCATATCTGTTAAAAATCTCTCGTTTTCCAGGCTAAGTCCCTAGTTGTGAAAGCTTTTAGTAGGGCCAGTTTTTTTTTTTTTCCTCTTAATTTTAATTTCCCTCATTTGAGAATGTGGTAGTCATCATTGGGTGTTATTCACCGGTTTGTGAAAGTGCATTCCTCTCCCATCTTTTCGTTCTTTGGGGTTTAAGAAATTGTGGGAAATTAAGACTGTTCTAGACTGTATACCACACAGTTTATATTATGATCTTTTATCATAGCTAAGACTGGGGGTTTTAAATAACTTGCTTCTACAACTGTCATTATTGAAATTGAAACAATTCTAGGTATTTCTGACTACAAAAATCTAAGATCTGGCCAGGCACGGTGGCTCATGCCTGTAATCCCAGCACTTTGGGATACCGAGGCGGGCGGATCACAAGGTCAAGAGATTGAGACCATCCTGGCCAACCTGGTGAAACCCCATCTCTACTAAAAAAAATACAAAAATTAGCTGGGCGTGGTGGCGCGCGACTGTAGTCCCAGCCACTCGGGAGGGTGAGACAGGAGAATTGCTTGAATTCTCTGAGATCACACCACTGCACTCCAGCCTGGCACCTGGCGACAAAGCAAGACTCTGTCTCAAAAAAAAAAAAAAAAAAAAAAAATCTAAGATCTTTGCAGAGCAAGCCTATCTGATGCTTTTCAAATTTTTTTTTTTTTTTTTTTTTGAGACAGTCTCTCACTCTTGTTGCCCAGGCTGGAGTGCAGCAGCATGTTCATGGCTTACTGCAACCTCAACCTCCTGGGTTCAAGCAATCCTTCCTCCTTAGCCCATACCTGGCTAGTTTTTTTTTTACTTCATTATTCCTTTTTTTTTCCAGAGATGAGGTCTCAGCCTGTTTTCCAGGCTGATCTGAAATTGCTGGGCTTAAGTGATTCCCCTGTATTGGCTCCCAGAGTGTTGGGATGACAGGCATGAGCCACCACTCCCAGCCTGATGCTTTTGAAACATATAGTATTTAATAGTTTCTGGGGCATTCTTTTGTGAACATTAGCCAAGACTTTTTAAAACCACTCCCAATTGCATTTTTC
>CAUYLG010068618.1:0-31467 GCA_963573385.1 Cacajao melanocephalus | reverse complement strand
TTCATGGAAGTGAAGAGGTGATTTTGATGAGATTCACTGCATTTATTCAGCTTTGGCGCCTCCTTTTGATCAGAAAACCTGGGGGATAAGAATCCCAGGTTTTATGTTTAAATCTTTGATCCATCTGGAGTTAATTTTAGTCTAAGGTGTCAGGGAAGGGTCTTTTGTAACATCTGAGTTATGAGGGCAGATTTACTTAATGTCTGCTTCTTTAGCTACCAGAAGCTTGTTTTTATTTATCCTAAATTAATCTTACATTCAGATACTTAAATATCTTGCTTTATTGAGTATAAAAACACATCAATGAACTGTAGAGAAATTTCTTCAAGTTGAGTTGTATTTTAAGATCTAATTACAAACTAATGAGATTCACATTTTTAAAGCAGATACTGTACCTCAAAATGAGTCACCTTTAGAAGTGATATATTTAATCAAATTATATTGCTATTGCACAAATAATTTTTGGAAACTCTTTTTTAGAAACTTCCTTCTGAATCAGTTTATGGGATTGCAACATCAATTGTTCTTTTGTAATCTGAACTGTGATACTGTATTTACCTGACCTTGGTCTAATATATATGCCTTTAAAAACAAAGATTTGCAAATATTAAGAATGTGAGGGGGTATGAAATACAGATAAGTTTATGGCTTTGAAATTAACAACATTCATCTGAACATATGATATGTATTTTTGAAAGGCCAAATCAAATAACACCTTATAATAAAGTTGTCAGTGATTACTTTCCTTATGTTATACAAACCCAATATTCATTTAGCTTTTATTCAAGTTTCATAATACACATTTCACAAACTGATTACAACAATACTTATTTCTATGTCCTTTGGAAAATATAAGACGTATAAATTTAAATATTGACTGCTACAAATAAACTAGTCTATAGAAAATATTTATTAACTATAAGGTATAGCAAATAGAGTTTATTCTCACAATTTCCTCATTGCTTTTAATTTATTTGGTCTTATTAGCTATAATTTTAGATTTTTAGAAATATCATTCATTCATCACAAGGAAATCATTTAGTCATTCCTCAAGGAAATCATTACAAGATTTAAAACAGGCTTGGGCGTCGAAAATTAGTGAATGGGATCAAAATCAGTTAGAAAATGACACAGTGGAGATCTTGTAGCTATACAGAAGGAAATGGTTAAAATGAATTAAAACCATAACTTATTATTTTGTTCATATCACCTCAAATGCAAAACTTGCATTTTATTTGTTAAATTACTTTGTCATTTTTTAATACTACAAGTGGAACCGAGTTTGGATTTCTATAAAAGTAGGTATTAGTATTAGATTAACTCATATAATACTGAAAACGTTAAAAAGGAACTTTCAGATATCTGTAAATGATAAAAATATTTTGTTCTTGTTTTGTATAAATGTAAGATACACAATACGATGTGTTAAATATATACATAGTAAAATGATTACTGTAGTCAGACAAATTTATGTATCTATCACCTCTTGTTATCTTCGTGTGTGTGATAAGAGCACTGACAATCTCTCTCTCAGAAAATTTGTATTATGTAGTACAATATTATTGCTATAGTACTTGTACTGTACATTAGATCTCTAGGCTTATTCATCCTACATAATAACTTTGTACCACTGGACTTACATTTCCCCCATTCCTTATCCTCACCCCCAGTAACCACTATTCTACTCATTTCTGTGTATTCAAAATTTGTTTTTTTAGATTTCATATATAAGTGAGATCATACAGTATTCTTTTTTCTGTGTCTGGCTTTTTAAACTTGGCATAATTCCTCCAGGTTCACCCACATTGTTACAAATGGCAGAATCTCCTTCTTCTATAAGGCTGAATAATTTTCCATTATATAAGTTTCATATCTATTTATTAATCAATGGACACTCAGGTTGTTTAAAAGTTGGTTCCTGTGAATAATGCTGCAGTGAACATGGAAGTGCAGATATCTGTATGATATTATTTCATTTGGGCATATACCCAGAAGAGAGATTGCTAGGTCATATAGTCACCAGAATTTTAATTTTTTTGAGAAACTTCCATACTATTTTCCATAATGGCTGTACCAGATTACATTCCCATAAAAAGTGTTCAAAGATTCCCTGGACCTTTGTCCTATATAACATATAAAAATGAACTCAAAATAGATTGAAAACTTAAATATAAGCTCTGAAACTTCAACCAAAAAAAATGCAGAGGAAAATCCCTGTGGCTATGATTTTTTTGGTTGTGACAGCAAAAGCTCAGGTAGCAAAGCAAAAATAAACAAGTGGGACTACATCAGTCTAAAAAGCTTCTGCACGACAAAGGAAACAATCAAGAAAATGAAATGATAGCCTTCAGATTTGTGAGAAGTATATATCTAGTAACGGGTTAATATCCAAAATATTTAGAGAACTCATATGAGTCAATAGCAAATAGATAAATAAACCAGTTCAAAAGTAGGCAAAGAACCTGAATAGTCATTTCTCCAAAGAAGACATGAAAATGGCCAGTAGATGTATGATAAAGTGCTCAACATCACTGAGTGAAATTCTAATGAAAACCATAATGAGATGGCACCTCACACATTAGGATGACCATTATCAAAAAGATAATCCTTTTGACAATCATATTAAAACACCAAAATACAAAAGCCATACTGTTCTTCATATATTTATAAAGTTAAAAGTATTGTAATTTACTTAAATGTAAAGCTGTATATGTGACTCTTATCAATTGATTCCCACTGGTAGTGATGATAGAGGTCACTGGACATAGTCGTTTATAAAATATTTATTTTGAACTCTGTCCATAGCGATGAAGACAGTGGTGATTTGACATACCAATGCGTTCATACTTTCACCAGTTCCTTCTAATTTTTTAATATTTTAATTATTTAAATTACTAACTTTGCCATTGAAGAAGTACACGTTAGAACAATACTGTTTTCATATACAAAGGTTAATAACAGAATATGGGCTAGCAGTAGTAAAGAGTTGAAGCCATGGTTTTATATTAGCAAGTTAAAAGCCATTCTATATATATACACACACACACACACACACACACACAGGATATATATGTATATATCTATACACACATACAGGATACAGAATGATTAGATATTTTCTCTAACTTTTGAAATATTTAATTTTTGTTCTACAAAAACATAATTTCTGTGTATGGTGAATTTTTTATTTTCTTAACTATGCTACAGATTTAGATTTCTTTCTTATTTTCTTGTGGAGTTTAATTCTGCATGGCTGATTATGCTCAATTTATTCTATAAATTAAGCATTTTGAAAATAAGTGATATTTTATCACATTATTTTCTAATGAACAAGAGTTGCTTGTGCATTCTGATTTTAGGATTTTATTTCCCTGGGGTCTGAAATAGAACTTCACATTTGCATTTTTGTTTGCCCTACATTTACTACAAACGTATCTCCTTTTCTATACATAAATGTATATTTTCCCTCTAGTGCCTGGAGCAACTTTACTAATTGTTTTATCAAGTATATTCTTGATCATAAATATACTCTAAGCAGGCTCAAATATTAAAACCTAATATATAAAAACAAAAAAATTTGCTACAATATTTACAAATCAGATTGAAGTAATTATTTGTCAATTCTCAAAGGAACAGGGAAAAAAGTCATTGCTTCTAAAGACCTGGCTTTGGTCAGTTTACTAAGACATTAGTAGAAAGACCAAATAGTACTTACTTTTCCTTTTTAAAAAACAAAATTAAACTTCCTTTTTGATAAGTGTGTGATAGTGACGTTCAACTTTGAGAAAAATAATTGTAATTTGAATTCCTGTTACATGGATAGTGTTTTTTTCATATTTTTACTAAAATAAACATTGTTGTAGAACAAGATCATGGTACCAGTAGGGACTTTGGAAAATTGGGTTCTCCTTATCTTTCTCTTTAGACAAGTTTAAGAATTAAACTATCACAGGAGTTAAAAATAATATCTTTATATCTTGCCATACATATCTATGAATATAGTTCTGTAATCTATCATCTTTCCCTCAAAGTGCAAAATCGGACTTGGCATAAACAAAATCATAAAATCTTATTGTTAAATAAAATTTAAATATCTCATGTTACTGCTTTAAAACCATTAATTTTCAGTTGCATATGTTAATTTCTAGCAATACACACATTCAAAAATATTATGTATTGTGACATGATTCTTTAGTTCTAGGTAACAGAAAATTCAATTTAATATAGATGAAACAATAAGGGATTTAATTGTCACACAAAGTTGAGAATGGTTGGTTCAATGATACTACTAAAAGTCTTATTTTTTATTTTCTTTTCCAATATTTCTGTTCTATCTTCTGTGGCAGAAAATTTATCTTTGTCTTAACACTGGTTTCTCCATGGCTGTAATATATCTGCCAACAGCGGTTGTGGCCATATACATCCTTATGCATGACCAGAGAGGGCACAAAAATGTTTTCAAAGCAAGAGTCCTGAGATCACTGACTGGACAGACTTAGATCCCTTCTTTTTATATTGAGAAAGTCAGGTAATCAAGACTGTCCTGTAATATTGGGGTTCAGGGGTTCAGGGTGCCCGCAGTTCCCCCGAGAGGGCGTTTCTCCAGGTTCTTGGTCTCCTGCCCTCTCAAGAATGAGAGAGGGGACCACAGTACAGTGCGCAGTAAATGCCAGACTCAACAGTTTGTAGAAAGTGATTTAAAGAGAGATAAACAGGAGAAGGAAGGAGAAAGAAACAGCTAACTCTCACACTGAGTGAGAGAATCCAGAAAGATGGAATCCAGGAGAGGAAAGCAGCTTCCACGAGAGTGTTAGGGAATAGAGAGAGATGGAGTTTAGGAGAAGAGAGGCTTCCACAAGAGTGCGTGGAAGGGGACTCCAGAGGGAAAATCCAGGCGAGAGAAAGACGGCTTCCACAAAGGGAGTGTTCATGGAAGGGGATCCAAACATGGAGTCTGAAGGGGTGAGGAAGAAGTGGAGTTTTAACCTGGGAGGAACCCTCACCTTCTCTAAGAACCCTGGCCAATGAAAGGAGTTCCTTAGAACTTCCGCTGAAGTGCTTGACTCTTAGTTTCTTCCCGCACCTGCGAAATTCAAACATAAACCGTTAAATCTCCCGGATGGAGAGACATAGGAGGCAGGGCATGGTGCTGGGAAATTCTTGAGCCTAAAACTACGCCCCCTTGTGGACCCTGGAAAGAGAGCACCTTCCCTCAGTCCCATGGAGCATGAGATTGAGTTTAGCTTTCTTTGAAAATTATGAGCTATGCGACTAAGATGTGGGCACATGAACAAAAATGAGGGTACTCCTTAAGAGCAGAATCAGAGAAATGCACACTAGGTCACCAATCAATGAAGCCAATTGGAAATTATGGTTATAACATCTCTTTGTCATTTTAACTACTTTCATGGTTATTTTTCTATACTTTGGTATGTTTTTCATCCTATTTTATAAAAACTTCTATGAGACCTGAAAATCTGATTATTAAGAACCAAATTTATATTTATATGTGCATTGTCATGCATTGTAACTTTTAAAGTCCTATTCAACATAGCCTTCATTTTTTCCTGTTCTGTATAATCATATTTTCATGCATGCCAAAACTGGATGTCACTATCTGTACTGAACTGGTCTTTTCTTTCTTTTAGTTTTTAATTTAGTGGGTTCATAGTAGATGTATATATTCGTGGGGCATATGAGATATTTTCATGCAGGCATACAATGTGTAATAATCCCATCACAGAAAGTATGGTATCCATCTTCTCAAGCATTTGCCCTGTGTGTTAGAAATGATCCAGTTATACTTGTTTAGTTATTTTTAAATGTACAATAAATTATTGTTGACTGCAGTTACCTTGTTGTGCTATCCAATGCTAGATCTTATTCATTTTATTCACCTATATTTTTGTACTCAGTAACCATCCCGCTCCCCACCCCACTGCCCCCTGCACTATCCCTTTCAGCCTCTGATAACAATCATTCTACTCTCTATCTCTGTAAATAAGTGAGAATATCCAAAGATTATCTTTCTGTGCCTGGCTTATTTCATTTAACATAATGATCTCCAGTTCCATCCATGTTATTGCAAAAGACAGGATATCATTCTTTTTTATGACTGAATAGTATTCCACCGCCCATATATACCACATTTGAAAAATCCATTCATCTGTAGATGGACACTTTGTTTGCTTCCAAATCTTGGCTATTGTGAACGGTGCTGCAGTAAACATGGGAGTGCAGCTGTCTCTTCCACATGCTGGTTTCCCTTCTTTTTGGTATATACCTAGCAGTGGGATTTCTGGATCCTATGGTAGTTCTATTTTAGTTTTAGGAGGAACCGCCAAATTGCTTTCCATAGTGTTTGTACTAATTACATTCTCACCAACAGTGTATAATACAAGGGTTCCCTTTCCTCTACACCCTCACTGGCATTTATTTTGTCAGTATGATTTTCATTTCTCTGATGATCAATGCTGTTGAGCACCTTTCCATAGACCTATTTACCATTATCATTTTTCTCAGAATTTTTAAAATTTCCTTCTTAATTTCTTCATCAGCCCACTAGTCATTCAGGAGCATTTTGTTTAATTTCCATGTATTTGTGTGGTTTCCAAAATTCCTCTCATTATTGACTTGTATGGTCTTGGAGAATAAGCAGAAGAATTCTCAAGATTACCAGGCAGAGACCCTTGTTCTCTTCCCCTGCTTTCTCCCAAACAAATGGGACTCTCTCTCTGTTCTGAGCTGCCTGGAGCTGGGGGAGGGGTGACACAAGCACCTCTGTGGCCACCACCACTGGGATGGCACTGGGTCAGACCTGAAGCCAGCACAGCACTGTTTGGCTACCTCTATGTTTGTTAAAAGCCTTAGGGCTCTACAATCAGCAGGTGACAAAGCCAGCCAGGCTTGTGTCCTTTGCTTCAGGGTGGTGAATTCCCTCCTGGTCCTGAGGTATTGTCTTCTGCTGTGGCTGAGCTGGCACAGAAGGAAGAAGACAAAGTCCTTCCCACTCTTTCCTCTCTTTTCCACACCCAGTGGACTCTCTTCCCGTGGCCGCCACTGCCCCAGGCTCACAGTGAGTACTGCCTGGCTATAGCCAATGTTCATTCGAGGCCCCAGGACCCTTCGGTCATGGACTTATGGTGAGTGCTGCCAGTCCTGGGACTCTCCCTTCAGAGCAGTGGTCTCCCCTTTGGCCAAGTACAGGTCCAGAAACACTGCCCAAGAGCCAAGGCCTGGAACTGGACCCTCAAGATCCTGCTTGGCACTCTACCCAGCTGTGGCTGAGCTGCTACCTAAGCTGATTTTTGCTTCTTATGAAGGAGCTTTGTTGTGTGGATAGTTGTTTGATGCAGGGAGTACAATTGGTGGAGGCTTCTATTCAGCCACCTAACTCTGCCTCCACCCTCGATCTTTTCTTTTTAAACTTTAATGATTGGTTTCTATAGGAACAACTAAATTTACTCAGCCTTATTTCTGAGGAACTGCTGACTGTAATTCTTCTCTCTCATATTTTAAAAAATGACAAAATTGTTAAACTGCATTGCCGAGAACATTCCTAAGAGTATTAAATACTGTCATTAGTTAGGTTAGGTTGATAATATCTTATTAGAAATAAAAATGACATACAGCCAAAACACAATAATTTTATATTTAAAATAGGTAGAGAATAACCATTCAAATGTAGTCAAATTTTTAAGCTTAGGAAAAAAAATAGGTGACTTACTATTTGTTTATATGTTGCTGCAGCATTAAAAATGCAACTTTTTGAAACTTCTGTGTAATGTTGAAAGATAGTTATAAAGGTATAAATCAAATTTTGATTAAATGTCTTGAAATTTTATAATTTTCTTTATATTTTGAATTATTAATATTTAGATTTTGTGGTGTTGACCTTTAGAATGCTAGGAGAAAAGCCAAAAATTAAACCCAAGGTAACATGAAGCACTGAAAAAGCATCAAAGTGAAAAAAGTAATAAAGATGCCATTATTAAGGGTAATAAAACTATATAAATGGAAAATGATATTAAAAAAAACGGAGTTTATCTCTCAGGGTTCTCCAGTTCTCCAGAGAAACAGAACCAAAAGGGTGTGTGTGTGTGTGTGTGTGTGTGTGTGTGTGTGTGTGTAATAGATAGACGGGTAGGTAGATTTATTTTAAGGAATTGGCTTATGTGACTGTGAGTGCTGGCAAGTCTAAAATGTGTAGGGCAAAGAGGCTGGAAATTCAGGGAGAATTTTTATGTTACCGTCTTGAGGCTCCTCTTCTTAGGGAAATCAGTGTTTGCTCTTAAGACCTTCAACTCACTGGATAAGCCTAACTATACTATCAAAGGTAATCTTTTACTTAAAGTCAACTGATTGTAGATGTTAATCATGTCTACAAAATATGTTGATAACAATATCTAGGCTAGTATTTGACCAAGCAGTTGGGCACCATCACCTAGTCAAATTGACATGTAAAATTTAAGTATCACAGAGAATCAGAAAAAATCTGAACACAAACTATTTAAAGAATCTATTTCACAGAAAATAGCTTGAACATTATTTCCAATGTATAATCATAATGAATATTGCCTTATCTGTGCAGACTTCGACTTAGAGGTGTCTTTCATTCCTAGTCCTCCCTGCATTAGCTGGATTAATCGTTAAGGCCATCTCCATTTTCCTGAGTCGTTTTTTTTTTTTTTTTTTTGTGACTGTCCTTGGATTTACTCCAAGTTTAAATCTTATGAGAGTATGAAGAGGTATTTACTTACTATTATGGAGATTTCTTGGCTCAGGGAAGAAATTAAACTTTCTGGATAGGATGGATAGGATAAAATGCCATGGGCCCCTTAGGTCTGTACTTTTAAGTGCTTTTGTCTTCTGATAAATAGCTGTCTACTGCCTATGAAGTATTTTCCTTCTACAAATTGACTTTTCCTCCTCTGTAAAATGGGACAATAGTAGCACCCACCTTAGAGGTTTGCTGTAAAGATTGCACTCAGCAATACATGTAAAGGGCTTACCACAATGTTGTTCTTCCTATAATGGGGACTGCACAGGAAATCTAAGCTGTTATTTTACTTTCATTATTCTCCTTGCTGTTTGTCATATTAGTATTGTGATTTTGATTGTGATTTTTATTCAGTTAATATGCATAGGCCTCTATGTATTTTATTTAATTTTCACAATGAAGAAATGCTGCCAAATACTGCATATATATAATTTAAAGAGGAGAATACTAAATTTTACAGCATGTGAAGAAATATGTACAATGTTACATAATAAGCAAGTAACAGAGTCAGGATGCAAGTTTAAGCTTCTCTGGAGGAACTTGTACTTATCTTACAGCAGCAAACTCAGCTTTTTAATTCACTTATAAAGAGTTTTAAATGTCATATATTCTTGTAATTGTAAAAGTTATATAGAGTTATTCAACTTTTTGTTGTGCATATATTACAAATTTGTACATAATAATGTGTGCAAAACTTTATATATTATTTTAAATGCCTATCTGATCACTACAGCAGTTTATGAATCACATAAACATTGTGGAAAAGAATAAAATAGGAAATGAAAATCTCTCTCACTGCCTTCATCCATTTTACACAATTGCATTAAAAAATATATATATTCTGCCTTAACATAGCTCCTCTTACAGGCTTCATATCAATGGCTCAAGACAACATCATTAAACAACATCATTCTAACATCATAAGAATATTAATGAAGCTACTTTGATGATACCCTCTCTCTAAATCTAGTCCACCAGGTCTTTTTAGCTTTATTTCAAAATACATCCACAGTCTGATCCACTGTAATCAGACAGTCCAAGGCAGCCTTCTCACTCATGGATTTCCTAGTAGTCTAGGCCCCTTTTCAGTTTCTTCTCAAAAGAGCCAGCAGCCTGATTCTTTTACAAGGCTGTGAGCTCCCATCCCTCTTCTGCCCAAGCCCTCTAGTACTTTTCATCTGGCCCTACATTAAAATGCGGATAGAAACTGGATATATTTTGCAACCTCCTCCATTACCTTTCTCGTTTTTCTTTCTACTACTGTCACCCTGTCCTTCCTTTTCTATAAAGCAATCCCCAACACAAGCCCTGGACACATTCTTGTTATAGGGAAGGCTTTGCACTCACAGATGGATTGCCTGATGGGCTTCTCCTGCATGTATCTGCATGACTACTCAGTCGCATCCTTCATGTCTTCACAGGAAGGTGCATTCTCAGAGAGGCCTTCCTTTGTCTCCAAAAAGTTCACACATTCTCCACTTTGTCAGTCTTTTGCCTGCATATTTTTAATATATTTTTTTAAACATCTGCCCATCCTACTTATGTAGCTTATTTATTTCTGTCCAGGCTAAATATAAACTCCTAAAGACTGTCATATTCTTTGTCTAATTTGTTCCTGACTGAGTCCTCACCTTCTAGAACAAGTGTTTGATAGATGGTAGATGCTTCATAAATATTTGCTGTATGATCAAATTAATGAATAAATTAAGCCATACAGATTTTATTCTGACTTTATTGCATTATTAACCCAAGAACACACATAGGGCCGGGTGCGGTGGCTCACACCTGCAATCCAAGCACTTTGGAAGGCTGAGGCGGGCAGATTGCCTGAGCTCAGGAGTTTGAGACCAGCCTGGGCCACACAGTGAAATCCCGTCTCTACTAAAATACAAAAAAATTAGCTGGGCATGGTGGTGTGCACCTGTAGTCCCAACTACTCAGGAGGCTGAGGCAGGATAATTCCTTGAACCCAGGAGGCGGAGGTTGCAGTGAGCCGAGATCATACCACTGCACATCAGCCTGGGCAAGAGAGTGAGACTCTGTCTCTGGGGAAAAAAAAATGATACAAAGAGAGGAGTGATGATAGATATATTTCCCAATTGAAGAAATAAATAAATAAAAGGAGAATCTCTAATTTGATAAGAATATTAATGAAGCTGTAAATTACAGTCAGCTCTCCTTGTCCATGGGTTTCACATCTACGAATTCAAGCAACCCGATATTGAAAATATTTGAACAAAAAAGACAGTAAAAAAATAACAATAGAAAATACAAATAAAAACCAATATATCAACTATTTACATTGTATTAGGTGTTAGAAGTAACCTAGAGATGATGTAAAGTGTCAGGGGATATACACAGACTAGATGTAAATGTTATGCTATTTTATATAAGGTACTTGAACATCTGAGGATTTTGATCTCTCTGAGGGTTCCTGGAATCCATCCCCCACAAATACTGAGGGACGATGTATAATTTAAATTTCTTAGCAGAAAAAAATCCATTACACTGATCTTTGTTTTTCTGCTTTTGTTGCAGTAGAAGAAAATTACTTTTGCTTAGTAATTCCTTCAGTGTGGTGTTGTAATAATGCCAGTGATTTAGCCATTGTTAGTAATTACCAGCAGGAAACCGCAGCAGTGATTTTAAGACACCTCAAATATGATAATCACCATCATCTAGTGCTAGGTATGGGTAAAAGAGTGGGAGGTATTAAAGGAGGCGGTGTGTCAGAGGACAGCAGTGGTCACGCAGCGGGCAGGGGCAGGCCTGCAAATCCACTTGGCTTCCTAAGTTTGAGATCCACAGGAAATTAGAAAGGACCTGCAATTTCTTTACACAATAACTTCCTCATTATTGCATTGTTATTCATGTCTCATTAAGATGACAGACATCTTCAAGTAATTTTCAAGATTACATGGACAGTAAAATTTTTTGTCTTTAAGTAACATATTTAAAAAGTAAAATAAAACATACCTAGGTATAGTATTGTTGTGAGATACCTTTTTTTTTAAAGAAAAGATATTTATTTGAAGCAGATCTTCAACTGCTAGAATTCAGTATAATTTAGATATATTTCATATCTATTCAGCTATTTTTTCTTTCTCTAGACATAAATCTAAATAAGAAAATATCTAGGGTTTTAATCCAGTTTTTAAAATGTTACAACATTATGGGTTGCTTTTAAAGCTTACTAGAAGCTTTTGAAATAGAATGAACTATAGTTCTCAATAATAAAAACAAAGAATTAAAACCACTGTACAGATTAGCTAATAGTTTTTGCCAAAGCTTGAGATGTTCTTTAAAGAACATTATGATACCTGTCTAAGACTGAGGACCTTTGAAACTATTTCATTCCATAATTTAGTGTTTAAATGTATTGGGAGGAATTGTGCAAGTACTCAGCTATTAAGAAAAACAAAACTAAAATAAGACATATTAGAAACAAAATGATTAGGGAATTTTTTTCCGGAAACATTCAGCATTCTGCATCTTTGCCTATCTTAAGACAATAAATTAGTTATACTAAGTCTTATTTCTAAGATTGTCAAAAACACACTGAAAATACTGATTAATCTTAAGTTCTTACAGTGTGATAATCACCAGCCTGATATTCTTTAGCCAGAATGCTCGAGCACGTTGTCATACTTTTAAAATTTCTGAGAATTTATAGAGCTGTTAGAAGAGGAAGATTAGCATATTTTTAAGTAACTTGAATTTTCAGACTGTGATTAAGACCTGTGCCTGGTTTTAATGTTCATCACATCCACGCTTCTTCTCTCTAGGAGGCAGGGCAGTCTCCTCTATTCCAGGCCACATATGTTGTGCTCATTCTCACCTCAAAGCTCTAATCCAGGCTTGTCTGTCTAGAGTGTGCTTTCCTTTCCCTTTCATATCTCCAAAATGTATCCAGCCTTTTACACACCTCTCAGGTCTTAGATCTTCTGTTTCCTGTAACCCACATTGATTTCTCACTTTCCAAATATCACTTGTGTATCTGTTAGGAATTTTTTCTATGGTAGGTAACTAAAAAATGACTGGGAAAATTTCATTCTCTGTGAGATCCCGGAATCTTCACTAATTTCTTCCAAGTAAATCATATTTCTGTGGGGGTATGAAAGAAGGAATAGAACAGAGGTTTGAGAAGCAATAATTTCTATCCCTAAAGGGATCTGAATTCCTTTATTATGTACTGGATGCTATTGGAATTGTTTCTTCACCTGTAATAGGAACTCATTCTCAACTGGACTCGTCCTTCCATTGCATTTCCAGCAATGCTGAAGACAGAATCAGATCAATACCTGTGTAGTATCAATAGATATATACCCATACAAATACCATCATGCTTTTTGGGATCATACAGCAATAGAGAGCGAGAGAGCAAAGGGGAGGGGAGGTGGAAAGAGAGAGGGGAAGAGAGCACAATCAAAAGAGCACAGTGGTTTCAATTATACAAAATATGGAAACTTTGTTGTAGGATCTTTATGTAGGAACCATAGCCTCTTGAATTGGTGCTAATTACAGTCATGTCAGTCACATTTCCTGATTTATATCATCCCCTAATCACTTTGACTGTCTACAGCTGTATTCGTTTCCTGAGGCTACTGTAACAAATTACCACAACCTCTGTAGCTTAAAACAACACTCACGTAATTCACACAGTTCTGCAGGCTAGAAGTCTGAAATCAAGGCGTAAGACAAACCATGCTCTCTCTGAGGGCTCTAGAGGAGAATCTTTCCTTGTCTCTTTCAGACTGTGTTGGCTGTGGGCATTCCTTGACTTCATTGACTTGTGGCCACTTCACTGCAATTTCTGCCTCCCCTTCTCCACTTTCGTCTGTGTCTTTTCTCCTGTTTCTCAGAAGGACACTTGTTATTGGATTTAGGGCCCACCTGGGTAATCTAGGATGATCCCATCTCAAGATCCTTACCTTAGTTCATTTGTTTTGCTGTAAAGGAATAGCTGAGGCTGGGTAATTTATAAAGAGGTTTATTTGGCTCACAGTTCTGCAGGATGTACAGGAAGCATAATGCTGACATCTGCATCTAGTAAGAACCTCAGACTGCTTCCATTCATGGTGACAGGCAGAGAGGAGCAGGCATTACGTGGTGAGAAAGGAGGAGAGAGAGAGGAGGAGGTGCTAGTCTCATTTCAACAACCAGTTATCCCAAGTACTAACAATGAGAGCTCACTGCTGCACACCAATCCATTCATGAGGGATCTGCTTCCACATCCCAGACATCTTCCACCAGGCCTCACCTCAACTCTAGAAATCAATTTTAACATAAGACTTGGCATGGCCAAACCAACCATATCTAAACCACCGATGTCCTTAAATTAAGTGTATCTGTAATGAGATTTTTTTCAAGTAATGTAATATTCACAGGTTCCAGGGATTTGGACATGAATATATTTTGGTGGGGCGAGGGGCACCATCCAACCTACTATAATAGTGGCAGTTGATGTACTAAATAAATGTACAATGAATTAGATTGGCTATGCCAAAAAAATTTTAAGTAAATAAACATACTATGAAATGAAATATTCATAAGGATAGTGGAATATTTATTTTTGCAGCTCTCATGTTTGGCATTTCTGGATGGAAAAGTGGGTGATTATACAATATAATGATGAAATCATAGTCTATTCAATGAAAAAGGATAGATACCCATACATAAAGCCTATAGATATTTTCAAAGCCTCAGCCAATACAGTTCAGTAAGGATGGGGCTAACTTATGATTTCAGTGGAAACTCTGTGTTTTCTAAGAAGTTTGCTATGTGTAAAAATTTAGGTAGCAACTATAATTTACATTACTTTAAACTTATATATACTTATACGTATTTTTTTTTTATTCTGGAGAGAGGAAAAACAGATAAGCAATATTTTAAGCACATTATAATATCATTCCTTTTTATTTTAAAGAAACAAAAGTGATATTCACAAATTTATTCTTAAATATTTTAACATAGTCTTATAATTACTTGATGTTATACAGTTTGTCCTACTTTAATTCTAGATTTAGTTCTTTATAAAAGCAATAAAATATACAAAGAGTGAGATTACAAAAAACTAAAACACATTTATTTTATTCAGTCAATTTAGTTAGGATAACACAGCTTTGCAAAACATAAAATTAAACCTTACTTTATTTTCATTTCAGTATTATCAGTTATTAGCAGGTAAAATCAACTCACTATGGATTATCCATTTTGAATGAAAAACAAATATTTACTCTAGTAGATTAAAAACAATGCCTTGTCCAAATTCATTTTAGCAATTTGGGAGCCAAAGTTTACTTTTGGTATCATGAATACTATTTAAATGTTTGTTTTAATGCTAATTTTGCTATCATGAATACTATTTAAATTTTTGTTTTATTACTAATTTTGCTTTCATTAATACTATTTAAATTTTTATTTTAATGCTAATTTTAACCGATAAAACTTGTTGTTAAGTGAATATATTTTTTATACTTTGAAAATTTTCTTTAAAGAGGAGAGTGATAAAGCGTGAATTAGAATGTGCTTACACACAAGTCTAAGTTCTTTCCAGATTCAGGTTACAAGAGCCAAGTGTCTCAGTGTGATACAGAAATGACCCCTGGGAAATCATCATGTTTAGTAACTTAATGGATAGAACAGAAAATACCAGTAGATCGCTGTGAAAAATGTGTCAAGAAAACATTTTTACAGGTTTTTTTTTTCATCTTATTTACCAGTAAACTGGATACTCAATAAATTAGTGTATTACTATTGCTCAGTGTTACAGCACTGCCAACTTTTCTACCCCGTTATTGATGTAAGTCGAGAATAGCCTTACTGTTCACCATCTGTCTTGAACGAGTCAAGTTTTTCAAGTGAACACAGCTTACTTACATGATTTTGAATATTTTGGCTATTGCACATTTCATATCACTTCTGTGATAGAGATACAGTCTTTCACAATGACACATCTGATGTCATTGTTTTTCTGGCTTCTTATCACATTACTGTCCATGATTATGATTGTTGTTGTTGTTGTTGTTATTTGAATGTTTCTAGTTTATTTAATGTATTTTGGGGGTGTCTAAAAACCTTCATGAAAAAAGGTGTTACAAACCTTTGTAATGATGTATATATATTTGTATAGGTACAAACATATATATATGTTTGTATATTATTTTAGCCTGGCGCAGTTGCTACCACCTGTAATCCCAGCACTTTTGGAGGCCTAGGTGGGAGGATCACTTGGGCCCTGGATTTTGAGACTAGCTTGGGCAACAAGGTGAGACCCTGTCTGTACAAAAAAAGTACAGAAAACAGCTGGGGCATAGTGGTGTGTGCCTGTAGTCCCAGCTACTTGGGAGGCTGAAGCTGGAGGATGGTTTGAGCCTGGGAGGTCAAAGGTGTGTTGAGCTGTGATTGCATCACTGCACTCCAGCCCCGGTGACAGAGCAAGACTGTATCTCAAAAAGAAAAAAAAAGTTACTATTTTAGTTATCAAGGCTGCTTACTGGAAACATTATATTTAAAAATTATACAAAAGCAACATTTCATTTTTAGGTCATGCAGCCTTCTTTTTTAAATATTGGTCTTGGATCAATTAACTGATGTTTCTAAATGGGCATAATAGAAAATGATAAGAACTATTTTGAGATTACTAATATGTTACTTCAAAGTGGAGCAGAAGACTCTTTGAAGGATACTGACGTGGCAGTTATAAGGAGCCTGCTGAATATCTGAATTAATTGGAACTCAAGCAAAGAAGAGGGGACAGGTTGTATGTATACCTAGATATGGAAAATAATTGGTTAATGACTAAGAATGGGAGTTTGATAGACATGAAAACTTTAAAATATAGTTTTTAAAAAATGGAATAATTTTTAATTAAATAAAGAATAGGCTGAATATCAATGACATGGAACTATATTATAAAAATATATTAATCATCTTGATGGCAGAAATTCAGTTTTATTTTTATTCTACATTTGATGACAAGAAAGAAAAAGTAAATAATATCCATATTAATTATAATCAGAGTAGACAATGTTCAAAATATTTTAATTTTAAAATTGGCTCTGTCCTATATTGTTAGTTTTGAGGGATATACAGTGGACATTATTTCCTGAAGAATGTAAAAGTAAATCTGACTAATATGGAAATGCATAGTTTTTGCTTAGAAACCAATAACAACTTTCTAATAAAGAATTTGAAATAATTTTTATTATATTAGTTAAGTTTATCCACTAAATGACCAATAAATGCTGTAAACATTCTTCACTTACGTGAAGTTGTGTTTGAAGCTTTGCTTTCACTAGCTTTTTAAGAATAAAAGTTATACAAGTACAAAAGAACAAAAGTAGAGATCCCTGTGGGACAAACAGGTAACTCAAAAGCTCTTTTCTAATAATAGAATCAGTAACTGCAAGAATCGTTGATCACTTCTAAGGATTGACAACAGCATATAGTATTCCAAATATTTTTAAAAAGAATGTTTCTACAGATGTGATATGCACCTTCCTTACTTAAAATGTTGCCTCTCTTCTGAGATAGTTAATAGGAAAAGTGTAAATATTTTCTCTTAAATAATGTAAAAGGAGTAGTAATTTTTCCTTAGAGAAATGTTGACATTTTCTAAAAGTAAAGAGTATTGTCTTATTATGAGTCTAGAAACGAGATGAGCCCTTGACCCAAAGTTCTTAACTGCCACTTGTGTAAGTACAATGCTTCCATTATATTATAGATTTTATAATAGTCACTCACCTATGTGACCTTTCAATTAAATTATTGGAGTGCATTCTAATTCGGGATTTCCCTGAAGATCACTTGAATATTCATCCTATTCAGAGGTTCCCATGCATCTTATTAAACATTATGACCCACCAGGAGCATGTGCTGCTGGCACACCAACATCAGCCCTGAGATTCAGATTCCTTTCGAGAGCAATGTGTGGAATTAATTTACCTGTATGACTTAGTCCTGTTAAGGGGTTCACTCAACATCTGTTGGGTCATCTTTGCTAGATATTTTTTTTATCTGAAGAAATTTTAAAAGTATTCCTAATGATACTTAATTCTTTGGATTTTAATTTAGGCAAACATGAGGTGTACTGCTCATAAAATGCCTCATCTTTGAGATGTGTTCAGTTTAACAGCCTGAAGAATATTAATATATTAAAAACAAAGTAGTTTTCAGCTTTCACCTCTCAGAATTTATCCATTTAGAAGCAAAGTTCAGTAGTTTGAGGTGATGAATCTAGTTCGTTTTCTCTGGAGCATTCAACATGTAACAATCTGTTACTTCTTGATATTTTCCCCATTGGCCTCAGTGGTAACTGTTCTCTGTCATTTGGCTGTAAAAATGTCTGTTCCTATTTAGTGTTCTGTTTCTTTTACCTGCCCCCCGAATATAGTCTTTTCTGTGTCCTTGTCTATTTCCTCTATAATATCCCTCAGGCTTTATTTGTTCCTTTATGGATAGTACCCCCAAATCTGAGTAGCTTAACCTCTTAGAGTGCCTCATTTCTTCCAGTGAAATGGTAAAATTATCGTCATTACAAGAGATATTACACGTAAAAGACTTAGAAGAATTACTAGTTCATAGTACAGGTGAGACTGCTTTCTCTTCTCTCTCTATATATATCCCTGACCTCTCTCTTGAATTTCAAACTTTCATTTTCAGCCATCAGCTAGATACATCTAATGCCCTCAGGGCAAAAATAAATATCCTTGACTCATCCCCTCTGCTCTCAAGTATTCCCTCTCTAAATAGATGGCATTACAATGTATCTGTCAGGTGTAAAACATCCAAATAACCTTTATTTCCACTCTTTTCTTGAGCATTACTTTCTATACCCATTTGGTTCTTGTCTGCAATATTATCAGGTCCACTCCCTGCTATGTACTCCTGACTGATATCCTATAGTACTAAAATTCTGTGTTTGCACAAACTTTGCTTAGTTCTTTATAGTTTAAAAAGATGTTATGAACTGAATACATCAAACTCCTATTAATCTTTTCTTGCCGAGTCGGTCAAGATGAACTTGTTTATGGCTCAGGAGCAAGCTACATTCAGAAGTTCTTAGAGTATATATCCAGTGTGAGTCAGTAGGGGCTCTCTGCTTACTGTAGATACCCAGGGACTCAGGCTGACAAGGCTACATCTCAGAAGTTGCTCCCACAGTCGCCAAAGCAGTGAGAAGAAAACATGGTAAATTATGAATTGGCTCTTAAAATGTATGTAAGAAACGACACACATTACTTCTTGCGTTACTGGCCAAAGAAAAACACACAGACACTTATAACTTGAAATGGGATGGAGAAGGGCAGTCCTACTATGTGTATTTAAGAGCTGGAATATTTGTGAGATCTTAATGACTATAATCTGTTGATTACAAAGGCTAGCACACTGTTTTTCTGACCTATGTCGACCTTCCTTTTCCTAAAACCCTTTACAGCACAATTATTTATCTTAATCCTATTTTTAAAATCTATGTGCTTCTTCTAATGCCTATTATTGTCTACATACCATGTTACTTAATCATAGCATGAATTATACTCTCTCTTTTCACACTGAATGGAATTTCATGTACATTTTAGCATGTAAATAATTATTTCATTTTTAAAAATGTGATCGGCAATATACTATTCTATTTTAGTTATGTTGTAGATGGCTTAACCATTCTTTAACTTCTGGGCATTTGGATCCTTTCAAGCTTTTTACTCTTAGTGCATACAACATTTATAGAAAGGACTATAAAGAGTTGCGCTAATTCAAGAGATTAGACTCGCAAATCACCCTTTCAAAACAAGAGCTCTTACCCGATATCGAAGTTTACTAATAATTTCTAGAAGCACAGACAAGGCAGTTTAGGGAGTTTAGGGACATTCGGGACAACTGCCCAGTCCTTCTTTGCATTAGGCACATGGTTTCTGACTCAGAAAACCAGATGAAGTCTCTAAGTATGCTACAGGAGTTACCAACCATCCAAGGGAGCGTTGAGGTAATAAACTGTCTTCATATAGCTGTGTAGCTTGTATAACATTTTCCATGGAGCTTATATAACAAATCCATAGATTGTAAATAGATTTATTTACCAGAAACAGTCCTAAACTAGAGTCATCCTACTGCAAACACTCATAGATAAGGATTCTTCTCCTAGAATCTATTTGGTAGCAGGCTTAGCTGTCAGCATGTTTACGAAGATTTGATACCTCTATCTTTCTTTCTTTCCTTTGGATCATACCCCTGGTAACAGAAAGGAAGTGTATTATAAGCCAGTTGTTTCACTGCTTTTTCCAAAAGACTCAATTGGTATGTATTTGTGAATTAGTATTTATGTTCGCAATTATTTATTTGAGATTTAAGTTACCAGAAATTAAATTGTATCATTATTTTTTTAAAGTCCTGTTAAAATACTATAAAACATCTGACTTTACTGTGCTGTATGCCTGAGTGACCTTAGCTTACTTAAATGACTATGACGGTAAGTATGCTTATCCATGTGGAATTGCTTGATAAATAATTTTCTTAGGCTTTCCTGTGAGGATAAACTTCAGTGTAAATCATATGGACTTGAAGATTTGTCACTCTGTCTCCAGAAAGACATTTCTTCCAGTTTCTTTCCCATTATGCCAGTGCTTTCCAAAGAAACTCTCTACTTACTATTGATGTCCACATAGTAGTCATGTCTGTCTTTTACTAACATTGGCCAAATTTGGACTTAATATAAATTTTGTGTCATTAAAAATGAGTTTTGGTTGTATTAGAATAATTATATGACTAATTAGTTTTGTTTGAAAAATGTAATAGATCACAAAACTATGTAACAATTTTAATAATTTGGATGTGTTATATAAAAGAGTGCTCCCCTGGCTAACTTTGAAATCTCATCAAATATCACCACTTAAGATAGGTAATAATTTAAGAAGAAAGGGTAATTTTTTTTTGGTATGTTATGATTCTTATTTCAAAACTTATGGTGTTACTTTAGGTCTGGGGAATGAAGCATGCTGTGTTTTCTTCAGTTAATAATTAATAATTTTTATGTTGTTTGGTTTATTAAAACCAATATGCTTTATTGCTTAAACTCTTTACATATAGTCATGATTGATCCCTAAGAAAAGTTAAACTCATTAGATAGATTAATAAATTAATACTCTGCTTTTTAAAGATTTTATAGAGGTCTCTTTAAATTCATATATAAATCATACAATAGCTATAACTCATATCCTAAATAAATTCACTTATGAAAATAAATCCCAGAATGTAGTTCTGATTGCAGTCACCTGGGTTTCACTAATCCTTCTTATGGGGTACTTGTACCAATTCATTAGAACTTTTAAAAAACTCATAGATACGGGAAGGGCTTCTTTTCCTCAGTGATTAGATACTACTTGCTTTGGTTGCTCTCAGTTTGGCTATAAGCCCTTGCTAACTTTGCAGTTGGTTACAAAAAATATTTCCAAGGCTTCCGCTTTCCTCCATATGCTGCTGCTAATGCAGCTTTAAACTCAATAGAGTTGTGATACACAGAAGCCTGTTTTTCCTTTTACTGCCCACCACTAAAGTCCCTTCAATCCCATGACATGAAAGTTTTGTGTTGCGAAAATGTTTACGGGAGATTTGAGGCTACTTGGAAGAAATAAAAGTGACACAACAAATAAAAACGAACTTGATACTTAATATGACTGTTTTTTTTAAAATCCAGGGTAAAGGAAGCAGAAAGTTAAACCCTTCACGTTATTTTCTCTTTGTTGGTGTGCTCCATCCAAGCCTTGTGCCTCTATCCCAGTCTCCATGTTTCTCTTGCTTGCTTAGAAGTCTGCACCTTAAGTCAATCTCCCATTACAGATGTCCTGCTTTTAGGTAATAGTGAAATCTACCTCAGTATAAGAGATGAAGTTCATTACAAAGTATTGTCAGGTAGAACCATCACCCAGAAGGTGTTCACTTTGAGTTAGATCGCTTTGCTGATGTTTAAACCTTCAAGGTATGCAAAAATGGTATAAACATTTTGCATCCTGCTTCCGTAAGTAGTTAGTAAAGGAGAAGACAGTTATATGTCACTGTAAAGGAAAATAGGAACAAAAGCAAAAACAAATGACTGTCAACAAACTAAGATGAAATTAGGGTAAAGTCTTGGTATGAAAGGTTTGCACAGTCCTAGCATAGGCCCTTCTGATAGAGATGAACCAGGATTTGACTGTACATTTCTTTCTTAAGGGCTACTACTGTTTTCATAATATAAAAGATCCTAAGAAACTAGAAAATTTCATTACCTACCCACTAGAAAAAAGACACCTTCAGAAGCAAAATCAATTAAAGTTGCAGTTTGTTCTTTACACAGAGGTCTTAATCTCCTGTCAAGCAAGCTAGGAATTGATTATTCTGGAAATCTTATAACCCAGGCAATCTCATTCCATCTTAGAAACCTTAATATCTTTGGTGACCAATAAAACTGGAAGAGTTTTGGATCTTCTTCACTAGTTCACATTCCCATACAGCTTTACTTGTTCTGGTCAGATCCAAATGTCTGCTGCTTCCATTTTTTATGACATGTAAGACCCCATTTTATAGTATACAAATTCCATGACATGCGGCACATATTCTTATGAATCTTCCTTTTCTTAACACGGTGTTTTCAAAACTGTGGTGCTAATTGTTGGTTGTCAATTAGGTGGTAGACAAACAAGGCATCAATAACCTTGGATGACATAGAATCTGACTTCATTGCTAATTCTTCTTTACTCATTCTGATCATGTCAAGAACAATAGCTCATTATGTTAATCCTTAAGACTTTTTAAACTTGTTATAAATATATACACAAAATATTTAATGTATATAGGCATATATGTGACTTCATTACAGCACTACTTTTGTTTTCAGATCAAAATTTAATTAAGTTTCTTAAATACATCTGTTCTTGGATATCAGATTTCCAAATCCTTCTCTTTCAGTTCCTTAAAGGCTGATCTCTCTTCCACTACTAGCCAATACCAAGAATTCTATCATAAAAAGCACTCTCTTGCATAAATTCGCATTTTTTTTGCCTTGAGCCACATACAACTAGAAAACATCTAACCTCACATTATCATCCTCTTTCTCTGCTAATCACAGCAGAAGAAATGCCACACTATGCAGAGATTGATACCATTAGAGTTTCCTAGTCTTCAATGCTGTCTAGATATTAACACTACCTACAGATCCTCTGACTGCCTACTCAGATGTTGTGCCCCATAGTTGTATTTAAAATGTTTCTACTTCCTTTCCTATTACACTACCTCCTACTATCCTTTCCACTGTTGAGGTGGGCTTATACTATTTAGAGGAAATAAAATCTATCCCCACTAGTTTCTTCAAGTAGCTAATCCTACACTTCTAGTTTACATGTATTTGATCAGCTATTTCTCACTTAAATGACCTTTCCTTATCCTCATGATAAAGTATAACTCCTTAATCTGCCTAGAGAGGCTTGTTATAATCAGGCTTTGCAAATCTTTCTGGCTTTTTCACCTGTCACTTCCCCTGTTTCACTTGCATGGTGCAGTTATATTGTATTTCTTTCAGTTCTACAAATTTAGCTACACTTTACTTAACTTTGAGTCTTCCTAGGTGTAACTAACCTCCTCCGTCTGAAAAGCTCTAACTCACCTTCCCTTAACGGCCAACTTCTATTTGTCCTGTAGAACTCAACTTTGGATGCCAATTATTCTAGGATGTCATACCCAAGGTTCCAGTATTGGATTAGGCATTCCTCTGATGTCCTCCCAGAACTCTCTGGATTCACCGTACATTACCACTGATTTTATAATATTGAAGTTGCCTATTGATTTGTCTGTAATCTCCCTTGGTACATAGGATTCTTGAGGTCATTGACTATATGTTGATATTGCTTATTATACTCAGTGCCTGGCACACAGCATGTGCTTAATGGTGTGCTAATGTTCAAATGATGTTATAAGACCAAGCTGTCTAACAGAGTAAGTGGGACCTGTTGCTCATGAGAAACAAAACAATTCTTGGTCTCAAATTTAGAGATACTGAACCTTGGGTCCAAGTTAACATAATTCGTTACTTCCTTGTATAGGAACCAAACTAATCTTCTCTGTATCATTCCAATCTTAGTATAAGTGCATCCAGAGCAAGCACTTAATTCCTCAATAAAAACACATGGTATTTTTTTTCTAGTCTTTTTTGTAGGTCAATGGGATAAGACCCAAACACTGTGTTATAAAATCACTTACTTATGTGTCAAAATGATCCTGTGTACATGGCTAACTGCTGATCTGGAATAATGGAGGACTAATTTCCAATTTTGATCAATATTGAATAAGTTTAAAGTTTTATTCCTAGCAGAGATATATTTAATTAACAAAGATGTATTGAATGCATCGTTACCAGGCACTTGGGATATATCAATGAACAAAACAAAGTTCTATGTCCTCACATTGATTACATTGTAACAAGGGAGAGAGACGATAAGCAACAACACAACACAGGGAGAAACACAGCAGACAACAACACACAACACAAAACATGACAAATAAACTACATGTATGTTAGAAGGCAGTAAAGGCATTGAGAAAACAAGATCACAATAAAAGAGAAATAGAAATATTGAGATTGGACTACAGTTTCTAATTTTAAGTGGGACATTTTCTGAGTAACCCTTGTTGAGAAAATGATTTTGAGCAAAAATTTAGTAGAGGTGAGAGTTAGAGGAAGAGCATCTCGTTTCTAGTGCAGAAGCCTGATTGCCATGTTCGTCATAGCAACATAATTTGGGCTGTATAGATCCAAATTATTTCTAATAATTTTTGCAAAATAATATCAATAAATCCTGTATTGTGTATTGCGTTTCCTGAGTTTATGGCCATACAGCATTTTGAAGGTAGAGGCAAAAACATTTCTTAATGAGTTAGATGGAGGGTGAATACATATAGACCCTCATGCTCCAAGGGGCAGCATAGGCACAGGTGGGAATGTCATTCTATAAAAATTGAAAGGTGTGACAAGCAAAGGTGTCTGAATCAAAGATTGCACTTTTTAACCCAGAGGTGGGCTTAGGTAGCTCCTGTGAGAAGAGCTAAGTTTCTCCTTGAAATTTCTTGGGTTCACCTCAAGCATATACATCAAAGAGTATTTGGAACCTTCCCATTCTATGACATTAAGGTTATTCAAAATTATTTTATCTAGAAAAATATTATATCAAGTATAATAGAGTTCCTGCTATGGTCATGGGGGCAAGCCTCAGTATTCATCTAGAAGATATTTAATCTTGAACAATATGGTTATCCTTCTAAGCGCAAATTACAGTCATTCTTGGTGCCTGCCAGTCTCCTATTAGAATTCAGCACATCTGTAGAATGTCTTGTACAACCAGGCAAGGATATTGTTTAGCTACTTCTTCGGAAATTACCAAGTGTATACATTTATAACTCACTTTTTTAAAGACTAAATAGACTATTCTAAATCCCTTTACTTCATTGTTTTTGACCTACTTCAGTTAGGTCACTAAAAACAAATCACATTAAAAACTTTGCTCTTCAGGTAGAAGACAAAACATTCAAAGACTTCTAGTAAGTTATTTGTTAATCTGAAAATCTTTTACAGTTAATTACACTGATCTTAAAGGGTAACAGTTTAGACCTACTGTATTTAAGTAGCATAATAACTTCTCTAATTAATATTTATAGTAATTTCTCTAATTAATTATTTAAGATATTTATTGACAAAAGGCTTCTCTACTGCATATTATTTCTCTGTACTTTGGTGGTCTTTCATATGATAGAAATTGTATTTATAATAAGAAAAAATAGTGGAAAGAAATAACTGAAGGCATTTTGTACTGAAGATGTGAACCTCAGCTTTTTTGCCCATTCAGATGGTGACATTGTGATCATTTTAATCAGCATATTTTACTTGTATTATGAAAACACTATAAATATTAAATCACAGTGTAGTCAAACCTGGATCACTGCCACTTCTTTTAATGACTTTGTGACCCTATTCTGTATAGTGTTAAATACAGTGTCAGTGTCCAAAGACAGTGATTTTAAAGTGTAATTTTTATCATTTCAATCAAACTGAGGAAATCTAAAATGTCTAATAACTTTCATGAAGGAAGCCTTACCATTTTATGAGCTACAGTCAATCTTTAACAAAATTTCCCACAAAATTGTCAGTAGGCATGGCTCCTTTTATAGGAAATACAGTAAAATTGCCCGTCTATATTCATGTGATTAATGTAACATGGAATTTAGAAATTTAAATGCATAATGCTAGAAAAGTAGAAATAAAGATTTTTATAGTAATGCAAATCTGTGCTGCATACATTTAATATATTCATGGTTTAGAAAATGAATTGTGTTCAATAGCTCGACATTTTTAATTGGGTTTGCAATGATAATAAATTGTTATACATATTTTTTAAGTGGATTTCCAGACTTCTCAAATACTTGACTCTACATTTTCATGTCTACTAAGAAGCATACAGAGAAGATTTTTACACAAGGAGTAATGTTATTTCTAAATGGATTTTTGGTTTTTTTTTTCCACACATAGCTTATCCCTGTGGGCAAACCTTTGTAGAGATTTTTTTCATCCTAAGAGTAAAACAGTTTAAACTGGCTTCCTCAAGTCAAATTGCTCTTACAGGAATCAGTTTTAGATGTGTAGTCAAGCAGAAAGACTTCTAAAGACAGCAAAAATGAGAGCACAACATTGATAGCACCACCAGCAAGACAGAGCATGATGATCAAAAAGACTCGAGGTAAATCTGAAAGCACGTATAATTTCTCAGTGTATTCTTTTACTGTCTTTATTTCATTTTGGCCAAATATCACTCATTTCATTCTCCATGTTTTTACTTTTACTTCTCTAGGCAAATAGAGAATAAACTTCTTTTGGAGGCAATAAGTATTGGCAGTTTCTCCAACTTGACTTCTTACTTTTTTAAAAAAATGTGAAACTGGTTCCATATATAAGCAAAAGGATCAACCAGAATGTTCTTTTGGTATAAAATAATGCCACTTAAAGGAGAATATTTCCTCCTAAAATGTTTTTTTCCTAAAACACTTTGCCAGTATATTCAGTTCATGAAGTTCTAAACATTTGCATTCAGCAAGTATTTGTTGGGTTCTGCAAGAAAACAAAGAGGAATTATATAAGACATACAAAAAATAAATTCCACAGTTCCAGGGGTATAACATCTATTCCAAATGATGAGATGTGTACATGTTAACTTGTTCCTTAATAGCACAAAGCAGTAAAGTGCCAGAAGGATGCCACATTCCTGCGAATGTTTTTCCTGCCTCTCCAGATGTTGCCTTTCCTAGACCATATCTACCTATTAAATTGAGTCTTCTTCCTGGATTCTTTGTTCTTTTCCTTATATTGCCTCTAAACTTTCAGTAGGCAACTACATCTTTACCCACTAATTGCCACCTATATCCAGGAACACTAACATTTATATCTCCAGCCCACACTCTCCTCTGCCTACTTCTTACCTCTTCTTGAATAATATATCCATAAAGCTTACTCACGATCTTCTCTTTCAATCTAGACTCTCTTCCAGCATTGCTGCTTCAGTGAATGGCACCAACATTCATCTAGTGACACGTGAAATCTAGAAACAGAATAGTCTTCTTCAACCCTTCTCTATCTAATCTGTCTACTTCCAACCATACCTACCAGCCCATCACTCTAATCCAGGCCTCTTATCACACTTTGCCTGGACAAGTATGATGACTCTTCACTGCTCTATTTTCATCTACAACTATCCTTTTGATGTGTTCTCCATATAGCAACCAAATTATCTTTAAAATAGAAATTCGGTCTAAATATATTAATGCATCCATAAAGCCATTTATTTTCTTAAATACATGGCCTTTGAAGGCTGCCCGGTTTGGTCCCTGTTTCTTTATCTTTGCTGTGTCTGTTCTAGCTACGCTAGTCTTACCACAGGCCCTTTTTCTTACCCTGCTTCTCTTTCCACATACCTACAAATGAAATACTCATCTCTTTTTTACCTTAGTTCTTACTTGGTTTTCAGCTTCTAGTCTATGCTTCACTTCTTCAGGAAACCTCTTATTAATAGGTTACTGGAGCACAGAAGACTTTTCCTTCATGACATTTACATTTCCTTATGTGATTATTTGATTATTACATTTCTTTACAATTTCGTGTCTTTATGTGATTATTTGATTGGAATCAGTCCTCTCATTTACTGAAGTTTCACAGGATTAGAAAGTGCGCCTGTTTTGTTCACTTTTGTAACTCTAGTACTTAGCACTGTAGAACACAATAGAAGCTCTAAATACCAACTGAATAACTGTATCAACAGGTGAACAAATGAACCAATGGATGAAAATAGCGTGTAACAGAGTAATAGAAAAATTTGTGAAGGGAATAAAAATAAGCAACAGAGGAGAGTTGATATGAAATTTTGTGCAGTCCAGGAAGGAAAATGGGATTAGGAAAAGAGGAGATAAAGAAAGGCATTTGGCATTTCCAGCTGCAGAGTCACTTGAGCAAAATTCTAGGAATACAAATGATCTTTAGGTGGTAGATTGGTCAATTAACCAAGGGAAGCATATTGGTTCATTATCGTGAACAGTGGAGGTAACATTGAGGACATAAGATTAGTCCAAATTTATGGACTTTGGCATACCAGGCTATAGGAGCTAACAGAAGCTTTTAGATTAGGTTTGCATGGTGTATAGCATGGAGGTTGTATAAGAGACGGAGATCAATCATGACACTATCCCAGTAATATTGTTTATTGGCTGCATCATTAAGCATCCATTCAAGGAGTAAAAAATCTTACAATTTTGCAATTATTAAGTGTTTATGAAGGAAAAGCTGCTTTCTCAGAATAAAATCCTTCAATTTATCTTTTTTAAAACAACAGCACAAAAAGTATTTTGACTAATGAGTAACTACTTGGTGTTGTTCTGGAAAACTATTTAGAAAACTTGATGTTAATGGCTATAATTCTAAGTGCCTTTAATTTAGGTTAGTGTGATAAAGCCCTTCATATATTTTCTTAATTTTAAAAATCTTATTTAGTTTGCCTATTTAAATTGATATATGCATAATGGGATAGTAGAAACTTCAATGTATTTACTTAGCTCCTTTGTAGCACATTCATCTTCTGTGATTTGACATGGATTCAGTATGATCAAAAGTAAAAATAAAAACAAAGTTAACTGTTGCAGTTTTGCATCAATTTTGCTGTTCCTTTCTTTCTTTTTTTTTTTTTTTAATTATTGGTTTGCTTTGGTGACCTTTTCTATGTTTGGGCAAGCATCCCGTAAGCTTTCATCCTGTGATTAAGAAGCAGGCATTATGTGCTCTGTTTGACATGGTCATTACTTAATGCTCACTTAATAGAATTCTACAAGACCAAATTATCACAGTGGGTGAAGGAACAGATGGCCAGCTGGCCAGAATCCATGCCTGCTTTGTTTTATGCCTCCTCAAATCTGCCACAAGGAAGCCACATGTGAGACCTGAGAAGGCAATCTAAACAGTAACTCGCCTGTCCAGCTGTGCTTCCAATATCTTCAGCTGTGAAGTCTAGGTAGTTGCTATTCCCATGTGAGTGCGGCAGCAATATCTCCTGCAGGAACCTCTCTGCTTCATCATTAAGATGGCAGTCGTGGAGGACAGATTCCAAAAGTAAAAATAGAAATCCTTTCCTCCACCTCCTGCCACTGCCTTCAAGATTAAAGTCACTGTGCTATATTTTAAGAGAAAGAACTGTAGCTTTGTGGAAATAATGTACTCATTTTTTAACACACTTTGTTTATAAGATTATCTACAATCTGAAATGTTTCGGATTGCTACAACATTCAACAAAGAAAATTAGGCTTGGCCACAGGCTTAGCATTGAGTTCTTGAAACCTGCTAGTGTAAATGAAAAAGGGCTACAGATATTTATATCTAATCTCTAAATTTCCAGTGTTTTGTTATAGATTATGATTTACAGTTTGGGTTATATGCTAACATTCCTAAAATTAGTAATAATTTTAAGTCAATCATCACACGTTTATGAAGCAATATCAAAGGATTTAACTCTTCATTAGGGATTATGAAGGTACAAAATTATAAGGAGTGGGGGTTCCTATGCAAAACTAATTTAGAATTGAGTGAGGGAAACAAAGGAGATCCATGGAATAATTAGAAGATGAAGCAAGGATAAGTGAGATACTAATCATGCAGTATAGGCAGCAAGTTGAGTAGGAGGCTGATAAAGGTGAAGCGCTGTCAGAGAAAGACTGATGAAGAACGTGCAATTTTTGTAGTTGCTTAGAGACGCTATGTGAAATAGTGAGATTGCTGGATGCTCCTGAAACTTGGGCTCAGATATTTGTTATATATGTATATATTTTTATCTGCTCTGTCTTTAACTTATGCCCTGTCTCATTGATCTGTAGAAAATGAAACAAACTATGGTAGCTAATGTCAAACCTGAGTGATATCTTAGCACTTTGCACTGCAAGCTGATGTGTATTCTCAAACTTTAATTGTATTGTGCAATGAATGGCTTGTGACTTCTGATAGATATACTTCTTTAAAAAAGTGATTTGCAGGATTTAGTTTGGAAATAGCTCTCTGATCTAAAACGACAGACTTTTTTTTTTGTTTTTTTGTTTTGTTTTGTTTTTTAATCGTATTTGGGCTCTGGGCTACATGTGCACATCCTGCATCTTGCAGGAATAGGTACATATATGCCATGGTGATTTGCTGTCTCCATTCCCAACCCCACCCCCCTTCCCAGTTGCCTACATCAGGCATTTATCCCAGTGTTATCCCTCCCCATCCTCCCTGCCCTCCACAGCTGTTTCTCCTCCCCTACCCCCGACCCTACCTAGCCCTGTGAGTGTTGTTCCCTTTCCTGTGCCCAAGTGTTCTCATTGTTCATCACTGGCCTGTGAGTGAAAATGTGGTGTTTGGTTTTCTGTTCTTGTGTCAGTTTGCTGAGAATGATGGTTTCTAGGTTCATCCATGTCTCTACAAAGGACATTAACTCATCGATTTTTATGGTTGCATAGTATTCCATGGTGTATATGTGCCACTTTTTTTTTGTCTAGTCTATCACTGATGGGCATTTGGGTTGGTTCCAGGTCTTTGCTATCGTAAACAGTGCCACAATGAACATAGGTGTGCATGTGTCTTTATGATAGAATGATTTATAATCCTTTGGGTATATATCCAGTAATGGGATTGCTGGGTCAAATGGTATTTCTATTTCTAGATCCTTGAGGAATCGCCACACTGTCTTCCATAATGGTTGAATGAATTTACACTCCCACCAACAGTGTAAAACTATTCCTTTTTCTCCACATCCTCTCCAGCATCTGTTGTCTCCAGATATTTTAATGATCGCCATTCTAACTGGCGTGAGATGGTATCTCAATGTGGTTTTGATATGCATTTCTCCAATGATGATTAGCATTTTTTCATATGTTTCTTGGCTGCATATTTGTCTTCTTTTGAAAAATGTCTGTGCATACCCTTTGCCCACTTTTGGATGGGTTTTTTTTTTTTCTTGTAAATCTGCTTTAGTTCTTTGTAGATTCTGGATATTAGCCCTTTGTCTGATGGGTAGATTGCAAAAATTTTTTCCCATTCTGTTGGTTGCCGGTTTACTCTAATGATTGTTTCTTTTAAAAAGATAATTTCTTGAGTTGCTAAACCT